>JARJDV010002672.1:0-45462 GCA_030264675.1 Anaulacaspis nigra
ATTTTATGGTTGGAACTATAAGCTTCGTCTCAAAAAATCATTTCAACATTAGAACATCTTTAATACGATTGCTGAATTATTTTATCAGAAAATCTCTAGGAGGTGACAGGTGGGTGACACTATTCAGCCTACATTAGGATCGGTTTATCTGATTAATGCAAATAATAATGGGTAACGCTGGCTTGATAAGAATATCTGTCGTACCTAAATAGGGGTGACACGGGTGACAGTTTAAAATTAAATAAAATTGTTGATTTGAAAGCAACTACAAAATATTTTTTTATGAATCTTATTTGGGGTCTTATCGTCTGATTCTCTGGAAAATAAGGAAATTTACTTATTCTTAAGGTCTTAAGTAGATTACTGTAATTTTTCAGTCCAAAAAAAGTATCTGACGATAAAACGCATGTAATTTTTTAAGAAAAATGTATTTTAAATTAATTTTCTCAGATAATAATTCTTGTTTGTTGTTAACATAACTCATACTAGCTATAAGACACACCATCACACCATAAGACGCATTCTAAGTTTAAGTAGGTACATTTTTCTAGGCAAAAAGTTGCGTCTTAAAGTGCGAGAAATAAGTTGCAACTCTTCGTAGAAATTCATTATGTATTGGTTACAGATTTTCTTACGTTGAATATATGATTGCTGTACGGTAATTTGAATAATTTGTAATTTTTGAAATTGCAAAATTGCATTTCGATGCATTTGATTGCAATGGCATTGGTCGTGGTGGAGAGACGTGCATTGTATGCATTTCGTATTGTCTATTGAGTGATGTCAGTGACTTTTGAATGGTTTTTCAATTGCGGGCGAGTGCGCGCGCGCGAGCTAGCTAGCATTCGCTGTGGCAGGCGAACTCCTAAAGCTTAAGCTTACGTATTTCTCGTACTTCTTCATCGGATGCGCGATTGTTGTTGTTGGTGTTGTTCTTTTATTCGCGATGCACGTCGTGCAGTTATACTTATTCAACAACTTTGTTGGCAATCGCATTGTTGTTCGCTCTCGGTTTTCCTTTCGCGCATTTTTCATCGGAACGCGCGCGCGCGAGCCTCGGCCGCAAGAGTTTTGATTTTGTGCGCGCATTTGTATCGCGAATTGCAAAAGCACAGACGACCATGTAGGGCGGTGCGCGCGGCGCATTGGTATTCCTAGTATTTCGCCTTTTTTCTGTGCGCGTGCCCGCAACGACCAACAAAAGTAACAACAATAACGTAGTCACGATTGCATGCAAAATGCATTTCGATGCATAATGCGAAAAAGAAACGAGTTTTTCTCCACTTTTTCTCAGCTGACAATAATCGTGTACGACGAATTTCCATCTATTTTTTCGTTGCGTAGCGGCGTGTGATCATGATTGAGTTGTATCAATCAAGCATGACGTGACTTTTTCTGTTTCTACTTAAGTAATTCGCAAAGATAGTTGTTGGATGGCTGGTAACACGTTCAGTGTCAAGGTGTTTTATAAGGAATTCTGCTTCAGACCAAAGCTGGGTGACGCTACGCAGTGTGATTCTGATTTTCACAAAGACGAAATTGTGGAATTATAGAATTTTTGAAATTTACTATTCGATAAAGGAATAGTTCAATATCTGATTCATTGTGATAAGTTAATTAGTTTTGTTAAATTTTAGAGTTAAAGTCTCAAAGGACGAAACGTGGTGCGAAATCTTCGTTAATTTATTACATACACTTGCAATGACATCTTAGTAAAACCAAATACACTTGCGCAAAGAGCAACTCATGTAGAATGGAACAATATTAAAATATGTAGTTTGAAATTAATTAAAATTTAAATGTTTTCTTTGCATTTAAAGATTTCCCATCTTCTCCGATTTTCTTTTCGTTATAAAATTGTTGCGCCAAATTTAAACCTATTCCATTTAAAACATAAAAGAATAAGTAAAACAAACTTATATGCTCCGATCGACGACTGCGGACGAAGATAAATATTGATTTAAAATTGGAATTTTACGAGTTTTACGATGTGACAATACAATACCTCACATATCATGTCTGATTGCTGTATATGTGTGTTAACATTTGATAAAATTACGACAACTGTTAGATTTGATAAAAAAATTATAGATATTAGGTAAGCAGCATTCAATAACATAATTTAAATTCTAAAAATCAATGGAATAAGTGCGATGCTCAGCGTTGTTCATCTTCGATGAATTTAGCATTTTTAGCAATCGATATAGCACTAGTATTTCAAGCAAAAAGAATAATTCTCATCCGAGTATTTATTAATTTGGCCCCAAATAAATGTCAAAGTTGAATAATTTTCGCCTTGGAAAAAAGTAAGGATATGGATGAACTTTGAGAATTTCTTTAAAAAATGATCTCACAAGAAAACTATGCATATATGCTGAGAGTTCAGTTAACAAAGAATATGATGTTATTTTAAAACTTGAAGAAATATTAATATTTTTATGAGATATTTGATTTTCTCCCGAAATGTTTGTAACATGTTAACTTTTTGTTTATGTGCCTAATATTAAACCAAAACGAGATCATGAGAAACAAATTAATTCAGTCTTGATATAATTTCAGTTTGCAGATGAAAAATCTATGTCATCCAAATTCGGGTGACATTAAAGAATAGAGCTTACGAGCGATGAAGAGACGTCAAGACGTTGAAAAGTTTTGGGTTAATTTATGTTTATTGCCAACGTAGAAAGTGATGGGCGCGGTGGATTTAGTAATTGACGATAATTAACGATAATTATAAATTATCTTGAATAACGTAAACATCCTTCATGTTTCCTGCGAGCCATTTCGTCTCATTTGTTTTACAAACAGTTTCAGTTTAAGTGTAGGATGTTTGTCGTTACATCCTAATCTCATCTGGATATTAACACTTTACGACATAATGTTTAACATGATGTTTCTTTTAAGTACGCTTACTTAAGAAAACGAAAAATCCTGGCCGTTTTCTTTAATTTATTTGCAGTAACTGTAATTTGCTTAGATTTGATTTTAAATCTATTGTTTAAGCAGCTTAAATTAAATGTGTTTCTGGACGAATCGGATACTAGGAAAATCAAGAAGTAGAGGAGGAAGAAGAAGAAGTTTACAGATGCATTGCGTGATTAAAGCAATAATAATTTGTTGTATTATTAGCGCTACCAGTTAGTAATAGTAGCACAATTCAATTGCAAATTGTATTGCAATTACACACATGCAGAGACGGTGTATGCGTATGAGTGTTTGTGTGCGGAGAGAAGACATTGATGGAACGCAATTAAGGACACTTGGTGTCTTCGATTAGTCTCCTGAGATGCTTGCGCAAAGGCAGCCAGTCAGCCAGCCAGCTAGCTTTGTGTGTTGTGTGTGCTCCCAATGCGAAAACTAAAGCCAAAGGCAATTTATATTGCGCAGATGCGGAGATCGCTTAAGATGCAAGACGCATCCGTTGAACGCGCGCGTTCTCCTCCGTTATTATGCAACGCGCCAATATGCAAAATATGCTAAGCGAATCAATGAGACTCAATTGCGACTAAATTGCTGAATATATTAATAATGGCTGTGCAATGACTGGCAGACACTGCGAAGACAATGTAAAACGGTTGGGAAATCAGCAACAAAGTGGTACAAAGTAGGAAACGAGGAAACGTGTTGTTTAATCCGTGTATTGATGCGTAACACACCATGTGTATATTTCTTATTGATTTCGCAGAAGTGAATTGATTGATAAATTTATTAATTATCGTATTACCCGTTCTATAGAACGCGAAAAATGAAAATGAACTTTTAGCGAGCGTCTTAAGACATCGTCTCCAAATACATCCTATAAGTCATCGGGATACTTTAAGAATCTCTTATTTATCTATATTTTTTGTTTAGAAGTCGATATTGCTTGTTTGAGTTTGGTTAACAACAATCTTGATAAATTATAATCTGAAAATTACTTTTTTTCTAAAAAACGTCTTCAAAATTCAAATGCGTTTTATTGTTAGCTGCATCTTTTAATCCGGGATAAACGGGATTTATTCTATTAACACGTCCTAAAATGGCTTGGCTTTTATAGTATTAATGAGGAAATTAATTATTGCGATGATTGGTTGCTATTTATTATTTAGTAATTTTCTATGGAGTGCGGAATTGCATAAATCAAAAAGCATCGATTGAGATGTCGAAAGACAACAACGAGTATTTTAAGTACTTACATCTTAAACATTTATTTAGCCTGCGTTCTGCCAACTAACTGCATGCACGTATGGATGCATATTCAGTCGAACAAAACGCGCGCGCGCGCGTAAAGTTAACTAAACGCTGGCAATCGTTGTAATAAAATAACAGATAAATATCCACCAGTGAATAAACATTCATTGTCCTCGTTTGCGAGTTATTCGAATAGGAAGTTTGCGAAAGTCATAAATTGTTCAGCGAAAATAAAGATGTTCGGTACGCACGGAGTCATAAATACATGATTTAGATTTATGATCAATTTAGATAATTACAATTTTAACAATGGACTTACTTATTGGTCTGCTAATTTAATTTTATTCGGCGTAAATAATGTTGTGTAATTTAACCCGTTGACTTCTGTGACATACGGAAGTGGGTGACGGCATAAGATAAGCCTGGCTAATGCTTTGTTTAGGAGGATTTTTATGGATTTGCTTTACTTATCAGGTCATCATTAATTAATTAATGCCTTCCGAGATAAAAGGACGTATTTCAATTTTCAAGACGATTTCAGATTATAATTTGCGATTTCTTAAGGTCACGAAGCATTTTTCCAGGAGAATCTTGATCAGACAGTGGGCTAGAAATGTTTGTTAAATTAATTTAGACCGCAGATTTTGCAAAATATTTTATTGGAAATCGATAGAATATTAGTTGTAGTGTTCACATCAAATAAAATGTTTTTGATATGATGGTTAGTTTGGCCGCAATTTATTGCCAAAGTTGAACAATTTTTGATGAACGTTGACGATTTATTTAATGGTTTCAAAATTACCTCACTAGAAAAGTACATACATGTATCGAAAGTTCAATTAACATAAAATATGATGCTATTTTAAAAATTGAGGAAATATTAACATTTTTATGAGATATTTGCAATTCAAAATATTTGATTTTCTCCACAAATTTATTCAAAAAGATAACTTTTTGTTCATCTATGAATTGTAGAAAAATGTATTTTAACGTAATTTTCAGATTATAATGTGCATTTATGCAGTAAATATGATATCTAAATTTTCTGAATAATGACGATCATAACGGGCCTGACGATTACTTCTCGCAAATTATCTTTAGAAAATTACTTACAAAATAATTTTCTTACAAGAAAGCTGCTAAAGTATTACAAGTTACCTCCAGAGATTTTCGCATTCTAAGAATGATATTTCCTCATTTATTAAGATATAATTGAAATAAATGAAAAATCCAGGAATTTCAATATGAAAGTACTCGAATCATTAATTGATGAGGCGGAAATAATAATTGTGATTCATATTTAATATCTCATATCAACGCTGATGGTGTGAATACAAAATATTATTCAATTTTACATCATCATCAAGACGATCATCGTCGTCCTTATTCCCACCAGCTACTTATTAGTAATTCACTCACTTACGTACTGCCTTTGCGAATCTAATAGGTATGCAAGTTGAAGCAAACACTTAATTGATTGCGCGCTTTTATTCGTTTTATACCTCCGTTTAGCGAGTTTCGTGTTTCCTATTTCGTATTTAGCAAACCTCTAAGTAAGTAAGTAAGTAAGTAAATAAATACGTGAACCGTTAATTTATTTGCACACTTGCGAATGAAGATGACACGCGTGATAAGCGGGCGAAGCAGACGAGGACGCAACGATGTGAATAGTTTAATGATTAAGATGAATGAAGATGATGAACATGATGCATTTAATATTATTATATCTCTGACACATTTTCATAGTTTACCTTGAACTTACTGCATTACGCATGACGAATGGAAAAACGTGTGTTTATTCTAAACAGTTGCGCGCGCGCAATGCTCGCGCTTTTATAGCTCGACGTAATCAAAGTGATAAGTGGACTAATAATGTGCAGAGTGGTCATTCAGTGGTTTATTCATTTAAAGGTGAATTTGCGCGTACCGTATGCCACGAAAAATGTATTGCGTGATTATTGCGTGCTTGCAATCTGCCTCAATAAATTGCATGGTTGCTTGCGTTTTCAATTAGTCATGATTAGCCATTATGCATCGTATGCGCGCGCGCGCACACTTGCATATCGACGTATCCTATGGGAAGATAATGCGAAAATTTCAAATTAGACGCGGTAAAGTGAAAACGGCATTTTTACTGCTCCTTCGGTTTTTATTTACGTTTAATACTTTTCCATTATCTTCTGGGAATTTGCCGATTGCTTTCCACTATTGCATAAAGCGTTAAGCAATAAGAATGCTCGTAAGCAAAGAGGTAATGTAATACCGAATCGAACTTGATTGTTGAACGGAAAGTTTTATTTCTTTTTGGAATGTTTCTGATGCACATTGATGAAGTTCCATTTGAAATTGATTTATTTAGTTAGCTAGAGTGTGAAAGGACTTAGCGCAAATATCTGAAGAACAAAATATTTGTTAATGTGACGATAAATTTTTCCGGGAAGAATCTCAATTACGCCATGCCTGGGTGTCTGTATCGATTACGTCATTGTTGGGTGACAGCCAGGAATGTTCGATAAATTTATTTAAAACGTGGATTTTGGGAAATTTTTTTATTGGCTATCAATAGAGTTTTAATTGTAGTGTATGATACAAAATGAATGATAATTTTATGTCAAAGTTGAACAAGTTTCCTCTCGAAGAAACCTTAAAATATTGATGAACTTTGTTGATTTATTTAAGGATATCATCATTATTTTATTAAAAAACTACGTATATGTATCAAAAGTTTAATTAATATAGAATATGATGCAATTTTAAAACATAAAGAAATATTAATATTTTTATGAGATATTTGCAATTCAAAATATTTCGTTTACTTCAAAGTATTTTACAAAACCTTAACTTTTGGTTTATGTATGCTTCGTTGTACCAATATGAAATCTATAGACTCAAAACGATATATTAATTACGCACCGAACCCTGTTAGTCCAATTGAACAGAACTGACCGCATGCTGGTATAATTTTAATTTGAAGATGAAAAACCGAGTATTTTTCAATGATTCTCGGAAAGCTAGGGATTTTAACCAGTCTCCATTGCTGCGATACTTGAGAACGAGTGTTTCTCGAATAATTGATGCTGCTTTCAGCGGTGAATGCAAGCCGGAATGTCTCGCTAACAATAAATTAATCCAATGCACAATGGATGTCCTACAGGTTGATAATTAACATCCATTTGCGTGATAAGGATAAACCTTCTTAAGATAACAGCGCTTGCCACGAAAGGTGTCCTCTCGCAAATAGCGCAGTTCATTGTGTGCGCGCACTTCCGTGGTCACTAATCAAACACAGTGCGCGGCGCGGCGCTTGGGCGTCTTGATTCATTAATGATTAATGACCTCACTGATTCGTAATTGGATGTTCGAAATTCTCCGCTACACCCGGCTGCGTTTCACTAGAATTTCACATCGCATTGTGTGCGTACGTATTCGCCGAGTGCCGAGTGTTTATGTAAAGTCTACCCTAATTTTTCTACACCTCTTACGCTTCTCTGCACTCGCACCAAGCACCGCAGTATTCAGTCAGTCATTCACTCGTCCATGCGAAGAGATGAATGAATGAATGAATGAGCTTGAGGGTGGCGGAGGATTTCCAGACCGACACGGGAGTTTTCCCATAATAATACAGCATAAACAAATACACCAGCTGGAAGGCAATTTCACAAACAGGCGCATAAACAATTTCCAACAATACGCGACCGCGCGCGCGCATAATAAGAATCCCTAAAATTTTAACGAGCAGCGATGAGGGTCCGTTAACGTTCGAAGGGCTTCCTGCCAGACCTCAATATTCATTCTGGCGTTCAAACGGCAATTAAAATTAATTAAACTGATTGAATACTCGCGAACGAGCCAACTACCGCCTCGCACATACACACACGAGTCGTGTATGGTATTGAGTTATTGCACGGCTCGCATTTTTCCGTGCGTTTTGTGAAATTCGACGGATCGTCGTTCGTAATTAATTAAATACACCCTTAATGTGTGCCTGTTCTCACCACAACCCAATTAGGAATTCACTTCGTGCGTACGGCTGTTGCTGTTGTTGGTGCTGTTGATCCCAATTGATAAGTTATGTGTGCGCTTGCACACAGTGTTTTTGGGATTCGATTAGAATCAAATAGAAGAGAAACAATAATAGCATACATATGTACATACGTAAACGCATTCATTGCGCACGCAGCACCAAACGAATTGTTATCCGAAACGAGGAAATTCTAATTTAGATGTTTATAATGATAAAAATTAGGTTTTGCTAACTAATTAAACATCGCATTCATCAATGCATACCTTCGCTTCAGGTAAACAACAACCGTTTCGCTTCAATAACAACAGCCAGCCGCATGCTCGAAATGTTTTAATGGGAGTTAATTAATTTCCACTATTTCCACCATCCGCACCCACCGCACACTCTGCGGCGCAACCTGCATTATGATTATCGTGCGTTTGCTTCTCCGTGTGTAATTTTCTGTTATTACACGAATTAAGTCATGGCCAAAATTTCGTAAATATCGTTTTAATTAATTATTATTTACCACTAATTCCTACTGTTTGATTAGTCAAATACGTTAACGCATTTTTCCGCGGCGCGGTCAATTTGTATTTGGTGTAGATAAATTAATCATTGGTCAATTTCAAATAATTTCTAACCCAATTTACTAAGCGTGGCGTAGACGATGATAATTAAATGCTTGAGTGAAGTGAGGTTAAGGTTGAACAATTATCGAATCTTTACGCCTACACCCAAAGTAAATTAGACGACGAATCTGTGATTTCGTGTCAAAGATTAAAACGACATTCGTGTCAATGTGTCACCTACAATTCGACGCAATACAATGAGTAATAGCGCGTGCTTGCTTGCTTACACTCAATTAAATCGACGTGAAGAAAAGTGCTGACGAGCACCTGAAGAAATGATTCAAGTCGTTTATGCGATTTTTGCGCCAATGCGATTTATATATGCCGCTCGAAATAAAATTGTGCTTATTTGCGCACGCATGTCATCGGCAAGGCCAAACGCATAAATCCATTACAAATGCCATAGATCATCGCGATTTACCGCGAGTTGCCCACTTGTTCATCCAAGTGGCTTATTTATCGAGCGCGCCGCCGAAATCAAAAAATCTCTAAGACTGGATGGAATTTGTATAATTAAACGTTATTTATTGTCGTGCTTCATGCCCGACATCATTATTCCAACTTCCTACCGCCGCCGCGGCAGAAAAAAGCTTTTTGTGCAATAATTTTGCTACGTGTGCGCGGGTCTTCATAAATTTCTTACGCATTAATTATGACTCACGTGCAGCGACTCATTACAAATAAAAACTGCAAGTGCGCGTATTTCACTAATTAAATTATCATTTCGATGCGCGCGCGCACGTGTAAGAAATTTTATGCCGTATTTTAATTATGTGTTTACACATGTTGTCCCGTTTGCAGATCATTTTTGCACGCTGCAAATCATTCTTTGCGCATACGAAAAATGATTCGAGAAAATACGCACAAATGTGCTCAAATAAATTACATTTTTTTGTATGGTGAAACACGTTCGTTTTATGCTCTCTGCCCGGCAAGTTTTCTTCAGTTTGTTTGAGCCCTCAAAGGCACTAAAAAATTCTTTTACGTGTCGGACAGCTGTGATTCCAGGTAGTGCGCGCCGCGTTCCGTTTTGGTTTGTGGGTCAGGCAGATTTAAAGGTCTTGCCATTTAAAAATTTAAAAAGACGTTGTAAAAATGTTTCCTGCCCACGTGTGCGTAAATTGCCCATTGTAACTTTTTATGCAATGAAAATTCAAAAAGTATACAAGTACATACTTGGAATAAGTATTAAAAGCACTTCTCAACAAGCAAAGGAAAACTTTTTGCGTATTGATCTGCAAAACGCATTCAATACAATTCAATTCCAGCAAATGTTAATTTCCCATGCTCGAAATAAATTAATGTGATTTAAATCCACGTCCAAACTTAATTAATAATTTAGTTAATGAATTTGCAAAGCCAATTATAAAACTGCGAATAAACCGAGTACGAAATGCGAGAAATGCAGTGGCAAAAAAATATGTCATGTAGTGCTTCATTTAATGTCGACGACATAAGCTCAAACGTAATGGAAAAGAGAATAAACAATGAACGCACGCGAGCGAAAACGAAGAAGTTTGTAATGAAAATATAATGAATCCATCGCGGAAGAGCAGCGCGCAACGCTGGACTGCTTTGTTAAATTATTTCCTCGATTTGATTGCAATAAATTTAATTAAATCTGGACCGCAGTCGACAAAGATGAACTCGCATGCCAGGCTTCGAACATTTCACATTTTCACCCCCCAGGCTCGATGAGGAGTAGGTATGTGCATAAGGTAGGTACATTACGTACCTACATATGTATGAAAGCAAAGAATTATGCGCGTATGCGTTTCCGTGTGCAGCACAGCTCTTTCACCACTTTTGACTTGCGCCGAGTAATTTTTCATTGAATGCGAAACGTATTACGACAAAAGCCGACAGGGTGCTTGAATTACGAGTGCATGCAGTTGGAAAAGCAGCATCCATCGGCAGTCGTCGTGCGGCGGCAGCAGCAGGATGAATTCACTTTGCTTTCGTACAGGGGCGGCTGCAAAAAGCAAGCGCGCGCGCGTTTGTGTGTGTTCAACCCTCTCTTGTGCAAAACCCTTTTGGGTTGCAGCTTTTCACCTTTCTTTCTTACTTTTCCCGTGCCTTCTCGGCTCGGGCGCGCATTCATACAACGTAACGCATAGTAATAATCATAATAATGCTGGAAATGTTAAGGCTCTCAATACACGCGTTCACGAAAACGCATCTTTATTCATTCGTCTTTCACCCCCTTAACGTTTTCGTCATTTGCAAGACGCGTCCGCCACCGCCTTCGCCTTCCTCATCGCATTCTTCTCTTTACTTCTTGACGCGTATTATGATTATTCAAACATGGCGTGCAAAAAGTAATTCGGTTTTCGTTCGATTCGACGCGATAAAATGTAAATGCGCACCGAACAAATTCCCGGCGTCTCATTTGTTGCGAACTTGATTTCGCGATGAGTCGTGCAACGCAATTTCTGCAAATTTCGCGCAGCCGTCTACTAATCTATTCGGTGCGTAATTAAAAGAATATTCAATTACGAAGAAGGGCGTTGATTGTCTTGAGATGAACTCATCATCGTCATCATCATCATCATCATCATCGCCATCGTCATCATCGTCGGCCATTAATTATTGCGCTATTCAATTCGACATTGCAAACTTTTTCAATAACTCACTGAATGGTAAAACTTTTTCCATAATCTTAACGTCCAACAAAGAAATATAGATTCGTATAAAACACGGTGTAATCTGCATGCGCGAACGTGTATTGAATAAAATCGACTTTGCACGAATTCGAAAACACTCAATATTTAATAGGCTGATTAATGCACGTATGCACTCAGTGTATTTCTATTTGAAAACGCAGCCGACATGAATTCCAATTAAATTTAATTGTGCATCAAATATTTACATTTAAATTCATTTTGCAATTTTGATCCGCTAGCGCACACTAAGTGCGAGCGCTGCACATGTGAATGCAGCCAGCGCCACTCATATTATATTTATAATAAATATCCTGCAGATTATGTTTGCGCTCAATTGGAATTTATGCAAATACGCCGAAAGAGTTTGTGCGCGCGCGAGCTGCTGATTGAATTCATTCAACATTCAGACAGTCATTCAAAATATTTAAAACGAGCCGAGTGCGTTCATGGAAAACTTTTAGTTATTTTCGGGCAACAATTTAACTACCTCTGTACTAGATTCGTGTATGTTGGTATAATTGTTTCGTTGGCCAATGCGTTTTAAATAACTATCATTTAATCACAATGATATTTTTGCCGTTTGCATTCGTAAATGCGATCTAAACACAATAATAATAAGTGAGCTCATCAGAGTATAATCGGCAGCGGCAATCATCATTAACCTTGATAAATGTTCTAAGCAAATTAGAGAATAATGCAGTATACGAGAGCAACCGCGGAAAATAAGGTTATAAACAAATGAAACAATGCGCGCGCGCACGTTCAAGAACATTTTGCGTTCGAGGAAAATTATACGTGTTTAACTTTACACGGTATTAACAATATGAATAAACAAACAAACAAAAGCGCAAAAAAACTTTGGAATATATTTGAGTATGATAGCAATGTCTTATTATCCGTCTCGAGAAAAAAGTCTTGATTTAACGCAACTTTGGTTGATTAACGAGCTGTGTCTTGATAATTACAGCATTTCCGCGTCTTAAATGCATTTGGCTGTCTGTTATTTGCCGTACTTAAATTCCAACTTAATTCTTCATCGTGCATCCCAAAAGATACATCAAGGTTTCACCTGACATTAAATTGTACGAATCCATAAACAAAATGCGTTATTTACCATACAATACGTGTGTAACTTTAAATTATATACGCGCAATCAGTGGCAAGAACATGCAGTGAAATGAAATAAATAAAAGAAAACCCAGTGTAGGTACTCACTCATTATCGCTGACTATCCTTGGAAATCCTGAAAGTGAAATAAATCCTTGGAGAACACGACTAAATATTGAGATATGTCTCAATACCCCCTATCAAAGATTATTCTATTTATTCTTATTTTAAATCCAGATATCTAAAAATCGGCAATAGGAAAATTGGTTGGAACGATTTTTCTTTTCAAAAATTGTAAATTTTTATTATTTTACTTGCGCTTAAAATAAAATGAACTGGTGTCTTTTTACAGCAGCACTTGCTTTTTCGCAATTGTTTTTCTTGGCGTTTTTACGATCGTGTTGAAAGTCTCGTTAAAATATGAAAATTGAGTGAACTTGTTATCTTCCTCTCTTGCCCTGGCAATTTTGTAGCGGGCGCACTCGACCGGAATATTTACTCTAATGAATTATTGCGGACGCATTGAAAAGTCATAAAGTAATGGGCGAAATGAAACGAGCGCGCCAGATATAATACAGCTGAAATGAGGAAAAGCACTCGGCGCGAATAAAAAAGCTGCACGCTCCGAGGGCGGTAACAGCAGCGGCAGCGACGAAAGAAGGACATTGTTTTAGCGCGCCTGATTTTAATTTCGTTGTTTCTGTCATTCCATTCCAACCCACCGGCGGATGGAAAATAAATTCCAAACTTTTGCAAATTATTCCCAACAAATTATTATTATTTATCTCAAATATTTTCCACGTCGACCCAACAAGTTGAATCAATAATGCCTATATGAGAAGTAATTATTTGATTGAAGCTCTACCTTTGCAAAGAAAAATACGAGCGTGTAGAATGTAAACTAAGTTGTAACATTGTGTGTAACGCTATTGAAACGCACAGATTGAGTGCAGCAGAAGCAGCAGCAGTCGACGTGTCATAGTGTAAATTATCGAGTAATGCACGTGGAGTGCGCGCTCGGTTATTTCCATTTGAATGGAATTCGTAATTTGGGTGCTGAATAATTTCAAACTTTGATTGCTCTGCGTGTAACTGTATATTTCATTATGCACACAACTCCCTTCGAGCATGAAGAGGTTCATTTCGAAACTATACATTCAACGTGCACACATTCACACAGCGCGTGTTTTACTCACTTCCTTCGCTGAAAGCGCGCTCGCGCCACCGAGCCGAAGGGTTGATAAGAAGCGACGGCGACAACCAACACACGAGCTCGTACCTACCCCTCTCGGATAAAGCACGTTTGCCATTGCCCAAATTGCAAAAATACTACGTGGCGCACACGTGGCATTTACATGCGATACACGCCGAATGCATGTAAACACGGCCAGCTTGAATTTCATGCAAACGCACAACCCTTTTGTTATTCGTTATTCCCTTGGTGCGAAAAATCTACTAAATTAATAATGCAACTATTAGAACGAGTTGAGGAAACGTAAAATTCAAAAGTTATTTATATTCGAATGGCGCTGAGTGATGCGCGCTATTGCGTGGTGCGCCAGTGATAAATACGAATATTATAAAATTCGGTAGGCCATCCGCACGGTTGCATAATAAAAATTTAAATTAAGCATACTTGTTGACTGGCTGCTGACTGGGTGATTGATACGCGCATCCTTCAGTTTTTCGTCAAACGAACTGAACCCGGCTCTAAATTTGGCTTTAGTCGAGCAGCGCGTTGTGCGCTTGTTTCAATCTCAACGGCGAGCGCATCTTTCATGCTGCACTCGAGACCACAGCGGCAGCACGGCAGCGGCAGCTCGGCGGCAGAGCTTTTTCAATTGCCGCTGCCACTTCTTCATCGCTCGCGTGTAACTAATTCATACACGCAGCGAGGAGGGTTTCGTTCGGCGCGTTGTTGTTGAAAATGATTGATACGCTCCAGCCAGCTCACATTTATCAGCGAGTTGTTGAATGCGAAGAATTACAAAAAGTGAAACAACTCGCCCTCGCTCTCGGTGCGCGCACATCTTGTGCTTATCGACTGCGCGCGTTGTGATAATGAGCTTAATTCAATAGCACGACGACGACGATGGCGGCGGCGCGTGATGATGAATTTGTCCAACATTTGCATTTTGCGATTGCAAACAATGTGCGTATCTGCAATTAATACCTTCAGTCCCCATCGCTTTGCCACCTCCGGCTAATATCTTGTTCGCGCAGTGATGCGTTCAATGATGATGATGATGATGATGACGACGACGAAGAACGCTGCGTGTGCAAACAGGAAAACTGATGAAACAAACCGGATGCGTCGAGGATATCGGAAAGCTTTGCATAATTGCGCGATAGCAGAGCTTCCATCAAGGGTTGTCCGACACGCTGCCACCGTAGGCGCCGCCGCCATCGCCGTGTTCGAATGGTACACACATCTATGATGCATGGCGGCGCGTCCAACTTCCGACCGAACGCCCGTAATTAACGCAATTATACATTTATCAAAACGCAAATTGCTTTATTAAGAGTCCATACAACAAGAGTGCGCCGAGACTTACTGCCCGTGTTGTTGCGTGTTGATTCAAGTACAGACAATTGAAAAACGTGGGCGGCATACTTATTACCTAACCGTGCGCAATTTCATTATCATCACCACCACGAGCGAGCGATGCAAAATTCAATAATTATTCTTCAACTCTCCGGCCGGGCATCGTCACAAAAATAATAATTAAATACGCGTATTTAATTAATTAGAAATGTTTGTCGAGTAATTAATCATAAACAGCCGGCAAAAATTAATAAAAAGCAATTAACGAAATTTAATTGACCCTAAAATAATTATACGCATACACGCGCGTAATGGAATATTTATCTTGAATCTCGTCGTCGTCCTCGTCGACGTCGGTCGTGGTCATATTTTTATTCGGCGGATAGAGAAATTCATCCGAAATCTGCTCGTGTCGTGTGTGATACACACATTCGTGTTTGTATGCCATCAGGTTGAGCAGCACTTCTCTATTTTCGTCATAAAAAAGCACACGGCGCGCAATGCTACTGGTTATTAAAAGGAACAACCTAATGAAAAAAATTAATTAACTATGCAAATGACATTTTCTCGACGCGCAAACGGTGGAAGAAAAAACGCGGACGGCAGCGTCGGGTGTTATCAACGAGCCAACTCGTAAAAAGCAATTTTATTGATTGTAATCCTAGTGAAATTTATTGGCTTCATAGTAGCGCATAAAACAGTCACTCGGATGAGATCGAATATTTATTAATTAGTTAATTATTTCTCAATACTTCCTTCTCTCGGTGCGCACGACAATTCATCGTCGCGCTCGCGCAGTTCTAAGGCAAAACAAGCCGACTGCTAATTAATTATCGAATTTTTATGTTTCCAGAATCACCGATCGGAATGCGGATCGCTTCCGATAACGATCGGTCAATATAAAAATCGAGAACGACATGAATTTTAGCGTTTTTTTTCTTCTTCGCGTATTTGCGCTAAGCGATCGTAACTCTTTTTTCGTAAAATGTTATTTAGTTGAAATGCTCTCCCGGCTTAAAGGTGCATTCTTTATGCGACCACATGTTGTTTATTGTTCGTTTGACATTTTACCAAAGCGTCGCACAACTAAAGGACATGTCGCGCATGTGGATGACCAACAAAAAAATTAAATTTATATTGTGGTCATACGTAATTCCTATTTTCTCATACGCTTTTTGCAAATGCTCAAGGATGAGCGCTATCAACAAATAAAAAATTCGTCTCGCGCAATCAAAGACATTTCGATTTCGTAAGAAGCGGCCGAGTAGCAACAAGAAAAAAAATACGAAAGATGAAATAATTTTTTGTGCGTCTATTGCCAATTATATCCCATTTCGAAACTGCCAATTCAATTTCCCTCTTCGCTTCGTTCTCAAGTGATTATGTGTAAAAGCTGTGTAAGACCTGCCGGAATCCTTGCGAGTGAGAGCAAACTTCATGCGAGTAATACGCATTATTGGAGTATTGGAAGGCCAGGCGCGTTTTGGCGATACACGCAGACAAACAATTTTGAGCAACTTTTAATGGGCTTCAAGTTACCTCTCCAATACGCGTCCTCCTCGTCGTCCAACTTCCCGGCAATTTATTTACGCGCGTCCCGCTTCGCGTTTTTCTTGCAACGCTTCTTACTTGCTTACTTACTTACTTGCTTTACTTGCGAGTGCTTTCCCGAATATATTGACGGCTTAAAAGCGTTTTTTGCGTACAAATAATCTTGTCGAATGCCAGATTATAATAATACAGCCGTAAGAAATTGAATTCGCAATTCGTAATTTCGCCTAAACGACGAAATATTTCTGAAGGTAAAATAGGTTAGGTTACTTATAAATTCGCATGCGAAGAAAACGTAATTGCGAAAAGAAAAATGCACACCACACACATTGTGTTATTGTGTTAAGTGCAAATAGAAACGAGTGGAAGATGTGTAATTTTAACTTTTCCAATTGCATTCACTCGACCACCACTAACCAGCTCGCCAAGATCAAATAAAACTAAATTTGCAGCCAGCCAGCAAGTGTGTGTGTGTGTGCAGCAAACTAATGGCGAACTCAATGTGTACATAGTGCACACGGAAAACTATAGCGCATTAAATTTTTAGCTTAATTCCACATTTATAAATATTAGATGAGCGTTATTTTCAGTCGGCGGAAGAGCGAGCACTTCACGTCACAGCCAAGTTTGTTCGAGCGTTCTTTTCGCGTACTCGGCTCGCTCGTCTCGCCGTGTATTCATATATTGTAAAAATACTAAATTTTAATGATTTTGATTACAATTGCATTGCATGTTGCGCGAAACGAGGCACAAAAGAGACGGGCACATGCGGGGTACATATGCTTAAAAAGTGATTACATTTAATTTGCATGCCTAATGAGATTTTTGTTTCTTCTTCGTTCACAGTCTCGCTGCTCGGGCGCGCTTTTCCTGTGTATTCTTTTATTCCCTTTTGCCTCCTCCACGCGTGTTTGCATTTCGCGTATTATATTCCAGCCTTAATGTGCCTCAATAATGTCTATCGCATGTACGAAATGTCTTTCGCATGAATCTGTATTTCTCTCTTTGTGGTTTTCGCTGTAATTTTCCCGTCGAACGATTTTCCCAACACTCGTTCAAAATGTACATGTCAAATGTACAAATTTTGGTTAAATATGTATTTTGTACGTAATTCCTCCCCGTTCTCCCAATTTCAAAAAAATGAAGCAATCTATTTGTGGAAACATTCGGTGGCTAGGTGAGAGAATATAGCTTATGGTATGCGTTGTTCAGGTACGGTTATTGCCTGATTATTTCGATTATCACTAATCGCGCATCTCACATGCGAGAAGCACCGAAACCAAACACGTATTTATTCAAAGCATCTGCACGATCGGCGAGAGCTAACGATCGTAGCTGATACAATCGACGAGGGCTACTTAAATTCGATGCGAGCATTTTCGTGCGGAGGGCAAGCACCGAAAATTTTCGAGGATATCACACGCGCGCACTCATCGAAGCAGGAAGCCCCACCGAAGCACAAGCAACACAATCGCAATCGGCTTCAATTAGGTACGTTATTCGGGCTAAAAATACACAAAAGCGCTCTATCTGCAATTGCGCGGAATAAATTCGCTTCCGGCCGCAAATTACACCTACACACTCTCTTAGACAAAATTTGACTAATTATATCACTCGCCATTATCAAAACTCGTACGATTTCTTTTTCTTTATTTGTACAAACACCACGCATTTCGACCTCTCTTCTTCTTCTTCGAAAATTAAACCCGCAATCATCATTTGCATTCAATTCATTCGCGGCCCATTAGTACAATTCGTAATATTTATCATTAGCGGGCGGGCACATCATACACAAATTACGTTTGCGTTTGGATTTTTTATTTGGCAGAATAATTCGCCTCTTAAACAAATAGGCTTAGCGCTACGAATACGAGAAAAAAAAGAAGCAAAATACCGCGCCGACTTCCGGGCAAGCGGGTTTTTATAAATTATACACCATTGAGTTTCATCAAAATGTATTCGCTGCGTTTTTTCCTCTCTCATACTTATTTTAACCCGAAATTCCAGAAACGGAATAAGCAAGCAAATAGGCGGAGGCGGAGGAGGGTCACTTGTCTTACACACGTCTTTCAATTCTTCGCTGTCTTCGCTGCGTTGAATAGCATTCTAATGAAAATTGCCCCGTTATTAACCGCCGAATGTACTCTTTGCAAAACACATTACGCGTCGTCCTGGCTTCTTGTCTTTTCCATCAAATGGAAAAAAGTAACAAGAACAACAACAACAACCACGTCAACTACCTCGAGACGAGAGACATTGAATGAATGCGAGCGACATTCAGAACGCTTTACATTTACATATTCGCAACATTACTCGAATATTTCCTGATACACAGAAAACACATTTGCGCGCAGTCGAACATGTCGAACAAACAACTAATTAATGCCTAATGTGCGCTTTGTTAGTTTAGTGCATTTTTCGCATACCTGCCCTGTGTGCTCGCCATTATTGCATTGTTTTTTCCTTCAATTGAATAATGCGTGCATTGCACATCCTTGTAATTTCCTGTCAATCCGATTGCATCGGCGACGAGGGCAAAACGCGTTAATTATTTGTTAATTACATTACCGAGTACAATACAAATAACACTCTCGCACGACACTCTAGCGCGAGGCTACGCAAACGAAATGTTAACGTTTTATTTTCAAATTTGCATTTCCAGTTTTTCCAGACGAGGAAAATTGTTGACAGATGAGCAGAGTGCCGCATGCAAATCGTCAACGAATTGAATGTATTGACCCTTTTTGTCCACCTTCCCTTCTGCGCGCCGTTGTTGTCGCTCAAATGATAACACAGAAAGTGAACACTCGTACTGTTTGTCTTTGTACGCTTGCATGCGCTCCGTTCATTCATTGCAATTGATGCATTCACGCGTTCATTAACCGAATGACAAAATATAATCAAAGCGTGTGCTTTTTGTCGTTTTGTGCTTCGGCCGTATTGTTTTGCTTTCGTTTTGTGCGGATCGTATCTTCGCACCGTTTGCGTCCCCACGACGGGCGCGCGCTGTATGAAAAAGCGCGCTTGTGTAAATAAAACGATGATGGGGTTTAATTAATTGACAAGCCGCCCCTTTTTCCCATCATCGTCATTGATTGAAAATGCGGCGCAAGTGACATGTTTTCGTTGTAATTGTTCAGCCGCCCCCGAAACGCAATCAAAATGTCACACGACGCTGACACCTCGCCGTGAAGAGCTTATTAGCGTTTGTGGAAAAATGTAAATTTGCGATTATCAAAGTGTAATTACTTCGTTTCGAAAATGTGTAAATCCCGATGCGTGTGTTGCAACAAGTGACACGTTTCTGTCATCCTAATCATCTTGCAGCATGCAAAAATGCGTGGGAATATCGTTGATAACGATGCATAATTTAGTTATAAACTATTAGTAGGCTTACAGTCTGCTGATTAGATAAGCAGGCGAATTTGTTGTGATTATTCTCGAAGCGCAAGCAGCTAAATTTATCGATGACGAGACTTGGGCATATTAATTAGACTTAATATATTTTATTGCACTATATTTTCGCTGCAACGCGTGTTGTTTGTTTTTGCTGTGCGCATATTTGAATTTTTTTCACTGGTCTTTCTATATTTGGCCCAGCGAATGTCAAGATATCTCGCACAAATCAAACAATTGAATAATCTACACTTTTATATCGCGAGTTATAATTATTCGACGTAGGTAGACAGTAAACAAATCGAATGTATTTTTATCGCACAATCGATGCGCGGCGCAAATAATGCGCAATTGAGAAGTTGTGCAATGCATGCAAATTGTGACTAATTGTTTAATAGTTTTCGCGAACGTTTAATTAGTATTTGCATTTGCGGCTAATTGAATTTGGCAAAATGGTTTTGTTTCAAAATATTTGCGCACATTTATTTTATGTCATCATATAAATCATCCATTACCATATTTATACACTGCCAACAGTTTAGACTGTAATTTGAATTGCAGAAATTTAAAAACAATAGTTTGGAATTCGAGAATTTCAATTTTGTTTTAATTAAAATGCCCGATAATGCAGAGCGAGCAAATAATAAATTAGTTAATTAATAATAATAACGGGAAAATAACAAATTATTTGAAGATTACAAATGTAATGCTTCCTAATACCGGAATACCTGATGCGCTTTTACAAATTCGTTTGTAATTCAGTTGGAAATTAATTGTCGATGCTTTTATGAATAATTCCGGAAATCAAATGAAATCGGACTAAATACATTCATTCATTAGCTAAATTACTGAAATTCCCCAGTATTCGCGATTTCGCAGTGGTTGTTTTGTAGCTTCGCATCAAACACAAACATTTTTCTTTCATTATTAATCACGTTGATATTCATAAGTGTGCATGTGTTTACTTGTCATAGTTGTGTGCACTTTGAAATTCAACGTGTAATACTGCAACTAATTAAATTCCAAACCCCGAAATGCACTTTTCGCTCATGCTGATATTGCATGCAATTATTCCGCGTGATTTCAATCCTGTTTCGCAAATTCACGAAAATGTCGAGAATGCGAAACGCATAATCATACGCAAATCCTGATGCGTATCAATAGGACATCAATAGGTTATATCGAAAAGTATTTACACTCATGCCGAGCATCTATTTGCTGTAAACAACTAATAATAAGACGATAAGGACTGCTTCAAATTACTATGCACTCATTTTTTAATTATCACCTGTGTGTCAAGTACGTGCATTCGACGAGTAGATGAATAGATAATGCCTGATTAGATTAATCGATTGATTACCTTCTGCTGATTATCGTCGAGTGGGTGTTGAGGTACAAGTAGGTGCAAGTTAATCAACGTATTTTGCATTTCGACTATTTTTAAGACGATGTATTATTGACCTATCCAATTGATTTACTTACGTGTAATTACAATTTTAAAGCGTTCAGTTTATCGTCGTGGCTGAGGTCACCGATATAATTGTTGTTCGATACGCTGTTACCTGGTTGTGAATTTTATAATTTCGTTTCCGTTTAGCACCAACTATGTACTTATCGTTCTCAGTTGATTGCTTTCCACGGTGGATAGATGGATATAACATGCCCATCAAATTAGCGCGACAATTAATAGCAACAGTAAAGAGAAGGGAAATTGTTCAAAAACTTACGTTTATGGTCATCTTGATGGTCATCTATTCCTGCCTTTTAAGGATAATCAATTTCCTCTTCGTGAGGATTTAGTGGTTCTCCAATTATCATCATGAGTAGATCTAATTATAATAGCAACGTAGTTCTGTAACAAATAATAAATCTATTATATACAAGTTTTAGTTATTGTTCCTATTTATGTAAACTTGTTCATGTCAAAACATCCAGCAAGCAAGCCTGAACATGTTCACTCTATGCACGAGCGAGATTTAAGGCGAAGGTTAAGTTTACCTGTAACATCCGAATGTCTTAACGTGCATATCCACTGCCGATAGGTAAAACGCACTAATCTTAGAGCAATTTACCTTGTAACAATGCGAAATGATACACTAACGCAGTGATATACAAAGTCCAAACAAGAGAGACTTAATAATTGGTCTACTGCAATAACACTTCATGCATTGACCATACCGACGATATTGCACTTACCAGATGATTGGATAAACTATGAATTATTGACCGACGCACTGATACACTTATTATTAAATCACACTCTCGATAACGTTTAGTTCTTAAGTGTTTAGTTCGGTATTACGTACAATTAACGAAGAGAATACTGAGATATATGCGTGAGGTTATGTTAATTTTACTGCACTGCCGCAAGGTATTACAGAATCTTGCCGATAGTGCTCTAGTAACACAATTGACAATTTCACGATCTTATCCGAATTGTGATGTCGTCTCTTCACGAATTATTTAAATATTGCATGTTACCAAAATGTTCAAAGCATATTGCTTTATACGTA
Organism: Anaulacaspis nigra; assembly: GCA_030264675.1. Lineage (NCBI taxonomy): Eukaryota > Metazoa > Arthropoda > Insecta > Coleoptera > Staphylinidae > Anaulacaspis > Anaulacaspis nigra. The sequence continues at coordinate 22,581 of JARJDV010002672.1, forward strand.
TAATCAAGCAGTGACGATATATTTTCATGCATCATAGTATAGAGTAACATAATAAAAAATAATTTAAATAATAAATTGAAATAATATTAAGTAAATATCTTCATGTCTATTAAAATTATGTAAAAACATACAAATTGTAAAGAAACTTACATTTGGATAAGACATGCCCACTTCGTACGGATGGATTTGTCCTGTAACAATAACAAATGTGGTTAGTATTAATTACCACATTTTTCAAGTACTTAAATCAAAAGGCAATTTCTTAACTTGAAACATAATAAATTTGTTACCGCTTCATTGTGAATAAGACTGAATGGAAAATGAAATCGCTCGTGGGGGTTGTTCAAGATAAAAAGTCAAAGGATCAACCATGCATGCATTATACACGATTGTAATACACGTGGCCGGCAGCTATTTTCCTTCCATCATTTTCCCATTTCCACCCGCACTTTGTACGTGCGAGCGCGCGCGCACAAGCTTGTTTGTTCGCGCACTTTTATTATTTCGAAATATTTGAAATTTAATTTTCTCGTTCGTGTCACATGGCAATGAGCGGAATGAAATTAGTGTGCGGCTCGCCGCCCCAATCCGGCCGTCGGCGGCGGTGGCATACGTGCTACAACAATAATATGTATTTGCATGTTGGCATCACGCGCGCATTCACTCGCGCCTCGCATTACACGAACGACAGCAGAAACCTCTTAAAGTTATAAAATTTTAGTAGCGAGTTTAATGTTCGTGAGAAAACTACTCGCGCCGCCGCCAACACCGCAATTTTCTTCCGGCGAACAAGGCGCAACACACAACAATAAAAAACAAAAGCTCTGTGCGCCCTTACAAAATATTTATATTGACATACGACTCCCTGCTAAGCGCTCTTCGTCATTATTGTTATTCGGGGCTTGCTTATTAACAAAACCACCCTTTTCATCTGCATCCACCCTTTAGCAACAGCAGTCGATTCGCAAATTGATGATTGAATCGCATTGATTTTCAGCGAGTTCTTCTATTAGGAGAGGCGGCATATGCGGTGGCAATTTGCAAGTATCACATTGAATATGCTGGCTTGCTAGGACTGTGATCTTTTGATCCTAATCTCTTACGTGCCATGCACCCATTGTGAGTGTAGCTCATAAACTTTACATTTTATTACATTTAATCCACACTGACAGACATGCCTCTCTATTTTACTTCTTTTTTTCGTCCTCCTCCTGTGGCGGTTTCGCTTGCATCGAAGCCATTCAGCCCGCTCGCAATTGAATGAATTCGTCCTATCCTATCTGTCTACCCCGAAGTGAAGCTAAGCTCGGCTAGGCCCAGCGCACCCATGATTAGAGAAGTCGAAAGGTTTTTGCATTTAACGGACACGCACGCTGCGCATAAATGCAGTTTTGTTAACAGGCGTTACTCATTCACCGCATTTGTAATGGAATTGTGCGGCGCACACAATGCGCGCGCGTTTAGTTTATTACTCGACAGGCGACACGGGGAATATAACAACGCTGGATGCGTTTTTCTTTCGCAAGAGCGAACCACCACACACGAAATGCCTAAAATGAAAACGCGTCGTAAAACCTGAAATTGACATGTTTTATTTCCGATAATTCACAATTGCTACCCGCGCGTCCAAAAATGAAACACAAATACAGCAATTTTGGTTGTGCAAATAGCCCGCTTGAAAAAAGGACTCCAACGGATTCCTTTACAAATTGCGCACAATGTCTGTGTGAGAATTCATACAGTTTGTTTACTCATCGTGTTAAAATTACTAATTTACGATGCTGGAACTTATTCGTATCGAGCCGTATAAAAAAAAATGAGAGACAAGAAATTTTATATTTCAGCGTGCTATCATTTAGTTTAATGTGTGACATTCGAGAGTGTTTAAGGGTGGCAGCCTTGTACGCCTGGATCCGAATCGGGAATAGCGGATGGGCGTTATGGTCATTCCATCGCGTATCCTGCTCGGCCGGCCGAAAAAGTGAGCGTTAAGTGAGGAGAGCGCGCGCGCGTATCCCGGATGACCAACGGTTTTATTTTAATGCCGCCGCATTAAAGTAAGCTTTTTATGGGTGCGAAGGGTGGACGTTTTATAATTTTACGAGTGGATTTTAGGGCGAGGAGCGACGCATTGCATGGCACATATAGGCTATACCCCCTGCTGACCCTCGCCTAGATGATTATTATTGCCTTCCACGGGAGAGAGGATGCATGCATTGTGGCGCAGCGTGCGCTGGATGCGTAAGTAATTCAAGGAGCGAATGAAAGGAGTGCGTAAGCGACGGGAAAAAATCTCTTTTACGTGGCTCCGTGCACACACACTCATGCACACGCGGGCTAAATGCGTGCATAAACTGCACTCAATGGACATGTAAATATAACAATTTACGGTAATAATGGGGTTGTTTAAGTTACACCCTTTCGTACTTTTCGCGTCCAGCGCTTAAGCACAGTGAGAAAGTTTCTTCGGGGCGCTGCGATGGATGCAAAAATTGTAAATCAGTGAGGAATGACGAGAGACTTATGCAAATGTTGTTTAACGAAAAATACGACTTGACGACTTCTTAATCTTGTCGTTCTCTCGATCCTCGCTCCAATAATGAGTGGTTTATTAAGCAAAACGAGTTTCCTCTTTGGCATTCTTTTGACGACTTTATAACGCAAGCCAAGCCAACCAAGGCGTAATTGCAACGCACGAAACGTGGAACAAAACGTATAATTTGTAATAATAATTAACATTGCGAAAATTAAAATTTTACGACTTTGTACAAGAAAGAATCATTCCGTTTCGAGCATTTTCGTGTTGCTAAACGGGCGGGCGACGCGAGGCGCGGATAAAAAGTTAATTAATATTTTTTATCTGACACGCGAATACGCGAAATTTTATGATGCGTTAAGCATTTATTTGAAGGCTGCTAATAAACGTATTATTCAATTACAATGCTCGTAAATTATTTGCGCGTTGTGCGTTACCGCACAAAATGTAATTTTCATCTGTGCGATTTTTCTTCGTTCGGAATACATCTCGCACATTATCCACACACGCGCGCATACACATCGCATATTTTCACCCTTGCGGGGTGGTGGAAAAAAACGGAATATAAATATGCATCTGCCATGGAAACGCACGCGAACAAGCGTCACCATCAGCTCTTTAAAAGGCGCCACCACACACCGTCAAACAGAGTAAATAATTAATACGAAAAACGCGATAGGTTTCCCGGCCCGCAATTACACACAACGCACACTTCACCACCCCCTTATCGCATACGTGCACTGGCTGCATTTTGCTGGTATGCGTATTGCGTTTCGTGCCTTCCTGTTGAACGCGGGGGTGGTTTTTTGTTGTTGCTGTTTGCTATCGTTGTTGTACGCCATATCCATGTGTGTGCGTTGTAGTTTAGAGCATTGCGGTTAATTGGTCAGAAGCAACGCGGCGCAATTTTTTATTTACAACTTTTACCTTTCGTGATTTTCCTACAACAACCCCGATCTAAATGAGTGAGTGAACGAGTGACTCCGTTTTTTTCTCTATGCTCTCCACCCACCCGCCATCCGCCGGTTTGTGTGTTTTGTTTTTAGTCATTTGCTTTCATCGGAAAGCCTTATAAATAATTGTGGACAGAAGGAAGGTTGGTTGATTCAATTTTTTCCACGCAAATGTTCCATTCAAATACACGATGTGATTTCGAAAACAGGATAAGTGAAATATGTACGTCTGGATTAAGTACTCTGAATAATATACGTAATTATCCATTGTTGAGCTGTAAGCGCGAAAAAGGGGAACGAGAGGGAGAGCCGACTTGAAGTACCGCAGCGCAAGACAAGTATCTCTCTATTGCGAATTGCGCTCCTGTGCAGTTATTGTGCAATGCGTCCTCAAATTGCACACGGGACGACGAATTCAATATATCCCGCTTTATGCGATTGCTACCCCCGTGGCGCGAATGTGAATTCGGGCACAAGTTGTACGTTTTGAAATACTGCAATACACAGAGAGCCGAGCAGCCACCCCATCCAACCACGTGACTGCTTTATGCGATGTCAATTGCCTGTCACAAATACGCGCAGTGTCATGCAAATTTTCCGAGCATTTCACCAAACCAAACTAAACTACCGGTTTCCATCGTCATGCATATGCATGTGCTGTGCTCTACCTATGCGTGTCACTCAATAAGTTGTAGCTACTTTTTACTCTATTCATTCGCGGATTCCGCAAGTCAATGCGCGTTTTATCTCTGAAATGAATCTCCATGCGTACATACTTATTATTGCGTACAAAGGCATTGAAATCGAATTGAGGTTAAACAGTAAAGTAACCAAAAATACACGCATCTTTCTTTAGAACTTCAACTATTCGTAGTGTATGTACATTTAAATAAATTCATATTTCATAATTTTTCACCCGTGTTTTGTACACACAACCGAGCTACAATACGCAAACATATCCGACTCGCTGTGATGGTTCGTGTACGATTTGATAAATCACTCAAGAACATTGGTTGTTGAATCGCTTGACTTGTATTAATGCGTTTTACTTCTTAAACAATCCGCAATGCGCACACAGCAGAGTGTATTATTATTGCGATACAACAAGCAAACCAATGCATGAGAGAGCTTTAAAGATAGAGCACAATAGAGCAGCAAGTACAAGTTTTTTTTTCTCTTCTTCGGCGTGAATACGAGGGGTGCTAGAAGGTTGATTCTTTACACCTATTCTTTTCGTCATCATCATTTTTCATTACCAACTTATTCACTTCTTCTTCTTCTTCGTCTTGTTCTGCGTTTGGTTCGACCTGCATTGCATCGCCCGAATAACCCAGTAACCACTTCCAACTTTTCGCCGCGTATTCTAACCTTCTTTGCGCACTTTAGGGAACAACAATACGCGCGCCGCATGCTTATTATTGCTGCCAACTTATTCGGCGAACGAGCGCGCGCGCGTACGTCACGAATGAATGAACATATTTATAAATACGCGGCTCGCACAATGGTGAAGAAAGACTCCGCATCCACACTTTTTGCTTTCGAGGGCTGTTGCGAACGACATTATGATGTTGCAATGCAATGCGCAAATGACGTGTAAATAGCCCATGCAGTTACGGCGCGTTTGATTTGTTACCCAACATTCATCAGCGTGTATTGTGCGATCGCTCGGAACGAGCGCAAATATTGATTGTTAGTTTTCTTTTTTCGTGGCGTGGCGCGCTGCCTCAACAACGCGATATACGGAACTATCTGTCCGTTGGGGAATGTAAAAAGTTTGCGCGTGCACCCTTAACACGATTGTCGTCGTCCTCGTCGTCGTCGTCGTGGCCCTTCAGAAATGGATATTCTGCGGCTGATAAATTGGTTTTATTGTACCCAACTGTATTGACATTTCATATAAAATATGCGACTTTTTAGCGCTCCTCAACAGCAGCGCGCGCGCAGCAAAAGTATTCCACGTGAATTATGATATTCGAATTGCATGAAAAGCATGAAACACATTTTAATAGTTTCGTAATTACGTTGTTTTCGAGATGGCACACTATGCAGATTCTCTTTGCTGCGTAATTCTGTGTAAATAATCGGCGGATAATTATAACACAGTCATTAAATCGTAATCATTTCTTTTATTGCGCGTTTCAAGTACCTCATTAGTCGTACGCGTCCTATGCATTCGCGGGCATTAACAGTTATATTTTCGCTGTATCTTTCTATTTTTCATCATGTTTTAATGTCTCGAATGAAAAGAATATTTTAATGATTCTTAATGCGTCGTACGCTCGACGGAATGAAATATTTTGCAGGTCTCAGGCCATTTGGAAAAAGTATTGAAATTTTTCGCATATAGCGCATGGGAAACTAAATGAGAATATGATGCTCTAATAAAATGAAGTAATTATTTGACGTTTTCCAGACATGGAAGAGCGCACAGAATATATATGGACGAGACGTCTATTATGCACAAGATTTTTTAAGTCTTAACAACACATCATCCTGCGTGGCAATAGGTGAATATGTGCAACAACAAAACGCAATATGTACGTATGCTCGCTCACTCGTTCGTATATTAAATGGGAATGCATTTACGGGTGATATTCGAGTAAGTGGCTCTCCGCAATACGCGCTATTCACGACTATTTGCCCTCGTTGCATGCAATACGTACGGTAACGTACTGAAATTTATAATAATAATAATACTCATAAAGTAGTTACTACCCTCGCCCATCCTGAACCAACCATACACTACGATTACAAATGTCGAGCTGCTCGTGCACGGACAACCAGATAGATATGGATAGAGAGAAAGAGAGAAGAGCTAACTCATTTCGTGTTCGCAATTCCTGCTGGTTGCGATGCGCAATGCATGGATGCCAGACATGACAACTGCGTGTGAGTCTTCTTCCGCTTTTGCGAAAACCGCAAAAATACGAAAATATTTGCGTGAGAACGGAAACCAGCTTTCCACTCGGTTTGAATGACTACGCACCGATATTTTGTGAAATGCGATACCCACATCGAAATACCTGAGAAGGTACTTTAATCGTCTACTAAGTACTCACTGAGCGCTCACTCACTAAATTCACGTCTTAATCGTCTCACGTACATGAAAATGTGTACGCAACTTGCGATCAGAGAGAAGAGAATTCACGGAAAAACTCTCAAATTTTAAATACCGAGATTTATCTCAGTTTTATGATTCTTAAAACTTGATGAACATCTTAATTAACATTTCATCCTTAAACGAATTAGATAATTAGATTAGTTAGAACATCATTTACGGCAGGTTCTCCGCGTGAAACGCGCTTAAAACTAGTGAAAAATTCAATTTACATTAAACGTTTTCTTCGTTTAATTAAAATTTTCCTAAACGTTAATTCCTACCGCGAAAGCAAATCAAATTAAAGTATTACCAAGAAGATTCACCCGTGTGCGATAAATAATTAAGTAAATGTAAGCGCAAAAAAGAAGTGATTGCACTTTAGCAAGCCTATTATGCATTAATCGAAAAATGATGGCAATGACTTGCAATTGTTATCAGTCAGACGTGAGAGAGCATAACGTACTACGACGTTGTTTAATAATAAATAATAACACGAAAGCCTTGCGAAATATCATTTTGTCTTTACGTCGTGTAATTACTTATTTTCGTATCTCGGCGACTTATTTGACATTTGAGTCATTTGATGGAAAATCTTCACACACTGTCGGATCGCTGAATTATTTACTCAACCAGGCGGTGTGCTTGCTTAATGCAATACGGTAGATAATGCTAAAAATGTGAACAACAACAACGCCACAAGTTTATTCACATTTAATGAGAGGGCTATAATAATTGCACGCGGCGCTGATGATGATGATGTTCCGCGATAAGCGAGAAAAAATCGTAATGATTGCAAAACGCTTTCCGCATGTGCCCAATGTCTATTGACCTCAAATTCGTTCAGCGGCGGCGGCAGCGGCGGCCGACGCGCCGAAAAACACGAAGCTGTTGTTTACTGCAATCAGATAAGAAGCCATTGGCACTCAACGCGTGCAGAAAAAGAGATACTAACTACTAATACTCTCTCACTGCGTACCTGTGTACATGTAACGAGGCGCTTGATTCATGCACGTTAATTAAAAACATACGGGAGGAGATTAACACGTGAGTGCGAGATAATCGTGAGGCGAGAGAAAAAATATGCATGATAAATGTAAAATGTGTAACACCACGACGAAAAATTTCCATCCCGCTGCATCATGCTATGCCAAGACGGACGAGAAGGGCCTCGTGTAATGGAGTGCGATAATAAAAATTAATGTGGCGCGCAATTTCGGGAAACGTTTGTTAATTGCGGCTGCATCGAGTGTGTTATTGCACGACGACGACGACTTCGATCTCACCGCCGCGCGCTCAGGTAAAAGCTTGCTTACTAACGGCTTGACTTTTTAATAAGTCTCATGACTTTAAATGGATTTTTAAATAATAGACCACTGATAATACACGCATAAATATTGATGCGTCTTTCGCATTTCTTATTACGTTAAACTTCAACTTTCCTTGTATCCGAATAAAATTTGTGATAAATTCAGGTTGGAAACTAAGCGCGGAAAGTTTTACTACCGGAAGGCAGTAATAATCTCGTCATTATACGCATAAAACACACGTGAATCTTATCTATTTTCATTCGAAAAATATTTTAATAAATTCTAATCACGACTTATGTTAAATTATTTCTCATTAGTTAATTAACTCGTCAAACATGCAAAACGCAACGTTAAAATTTAATATTAATGAAATTTACATCAAAAATTTAATTTTTGCCCATTGCCCTTCTGCCGTTATTGAATGAAACGGACGATCAGGCAAAACATCCTGTTGTTGAATTTGATTTCCATGCAAATGAACTTTCCAAAAAATAATATGCGATTCAATGTCATTGACGCACTTTACATTTATTTATCGGCGCATCGTAAAAGTGAAACTAGCAGCACTAAAATGCACCGATATGATGATCGTTTGGAATTCACTTTATTCGCAATAACAAAATATCCAAAATAAATATCAAGTTCTTTGCACTGAATTATTGTACGGCGCATTTTTGTTTTGTTTTGAGCAAAACAATAACAAATCGCGCGGCGAATAAATTAAACGCGCATTTATTTGTTGAGACTGCGACTGGCGCGCCTTGGAGTGCGAAAAAATTGTAATCAAATGCAAATTAAAAGCGAACGCGCCTCGAAATTCACCTGAACTCTAATTATGCGCAAAATTGTTTAGGAATTAGCTTAATCGCAAGTAAACACAACAAAATTTCAAATTCACTGCACCTCCTCCTCCTTGTTCTAATTGACTTCATTACATGCACAATGCTCATCGTTGTGCTGTATTCGATTTCATTCAATCCCACGGCCGATTAATTAATTACCCAAAGTTTATTCGCAAGTACGTACGTAATGGATTCGCACGTATTTTAATTACTTTAATAAGTAATTTACATGTCATGTATTTATGCGTGTCTTCAATAACGTTTATCTTATCTGCTTATTACGTATTCAAGTACATTTATTTAATAGAGTATATTACTATTATTGTAATTTCCTTTTTTTCCATCGCTGCGCCTCGCACGCAACGACTTTACGTCTTGCCATTTTTCATTCGCTCCACTCAACTCCGCGTACGGCCGTGTATGCACATGTATTATGTATTGGATATTAATATAGAATAAAAGCGTTTAGTACTTCATTAAAATGGACTTCTTTGCGATGTAAACAGGCAGCGAACGTACGCGAGCCGAGACACGTCAAGCGGCACTCAGCAGACGGGAGGTGTAATTAATGATGAGGATTAATATGTGAAGAGATGAATAAATTACAATGCAAATTAATTAAGACTTTATACACACATACACATACATTTACACACGAGCGTCTAGCAAACAGGTCCGCACCGCGTCGCTCAAGTGTGCAAAAACATACATCCCATCAGAAATCATTTGCATTCATTTCCAATTTCAATTTTTTTCTTTCTTCTTCGTCTTCTCCTTTAAAATTTAAAGTTTTTTTCCGCCACAATGATTGAGTAATATTTTTACACTTTATTGCCGTTTTATTGCCCGCCAATTGTATATCTATACCTAATTATTATGTGTAATTAATTAGCATTAACTAGCTATGATGAATACGCGTTTGTCGTCGTAAGGTAATCTTTATTTTTTCGCTCAGCGCGCCGTTTGGAGTGTTTAATATTTAATGGAAATGCGTTGAATAACAACAAAAAAATGTTTAACGTTCTCGGTGAATTCATTGAACTTGTTCGTCATTGCGGCTGACAGTTTGGACGTTTCGATACAATTGTCGTAAATAATCGACTTGAAAACCTGAATTACTCTCTCCGCGCGTGTGTTTGTGCGGCCGCTTTTTTGGCAATAATATTTTGGTCAGTGGTCGCTTCGTATTTATTCATATTTCGGCTCGTGTTTTAATCAGCATTCAAACATTTAAAAATACTTTGTATCGTGCGCTTATTGAGCAAGTCATGCCATTTAAAAATTAACTTTTTTATGCATACACGTGAAAAATGTAAAATGTGAAATATTTTTTTACGGCAAACTCAAACAAAAATTATGATTGCTCTATAATTTGCTGTCTAATTAAACACCGGGAATTTTGCCGAAATATTCGCAACAGTTTAATCGTTACTTTGACCTATTCAATTGATTTAAAGTTATTTAATTGAACATTGATTTATCTTGATGATGTCATTAAGTTTTTTTTTACCGAGTCGTAGATAATTAATTCAGAAACTTACATTTACTCGATAGATAGATATCCAAATTAGTAGTTGATATCTGAAGTTTAAAAAATAATTTATCGATTGAATATGATAGAGATAAAAGTCGAAGTTGATTTAAAGTTTGGGATTGGGTTTTATTGAAATGTTTAAAGTACGTCTCCTTCGCATAAAGGTTTTTTCCTTTGGGGAAAAGTAACTAAGTGCGATTCGATGAGTGCACCAAGCATTGAATTAAAGTGCGACGCGACGGCGTAATTCAATATATCGAAATGGTGTTTGGTTTTTAGCACGCTTTATGAGCACGCTGTTCATTGAATTAAAATAATGGCATGCAGAGCGAAACCGAACGACGGCGAGGACGACGATGAGCGTCTTGCCGAAGAAGTTTTTCTCCTTTGCTGAGTCACACACAGCAAACCTGCGGAACCTCTCCAGCAGCAGAGCCAGTCAGTTGGTTTGTTACACATTCGAGTGAGAAAATAGCAAGTAGCTGCACGACGAGACACAACAAAACGAAGACGACGAGAAGGAAGAGAACTGCTTACTGCTGCTGGAAAACAACGTTCTGTAAAATTTTGCAATTTGCATGCAGCTTGTTATGCGAAAAAGTGCAACTGCACCATCATTAATCAGTCTGCCGACCAAAGTGCATACGCGTAAGTCAAACAACAGAAGAAATAATTAATTTAAACTTTTCATCTTTTACCTCACGGCGCACAAAAGCCAGTTATATTATATTATTGATCCAATTCAGCGAAAGGTGTTAACCTAACCCTTTTCCCTCGCATGTTTTTCAAACAACAATCGCAGAATAGAAGCGTGATTCAAGTGGGTACTTAGGTTGACACTCTTCATCATTCATCCCATTATGCATAACGCACCAATTGCACAGTTGTTTGCCGCCTGTGTCCGCCGCCCCTTGTGTGCGCGTATAAGTGGGTTAAATTTAAATAATGCATTGGCAACCGCTTCTACTTCTTCGTCGGCAGCGCGTTGTATTATGGCTCCTCCGGTTACTTGTGGTTACAAATGTAGCCATGCGAAGAAAGAACGAACGCATTGTTATTGTTGTTGTTGCTATTGCTGTTGCCGTGAATAGCGATAGTGAGTTGAGTGAGTGAGTTCAAAATCAACTTTTCCCCGTCGCGCAACGTTGTTGAAACGTAATATGACAATTAGGTTGGATTTTTATTTGCCCACTCGCTGTATGTCAGGAGCTGTCAGAGGACGTCAAAAATTGAGAAGCACACCACATAACGGTTGGTTCGTGGAGAGCGTCTTCTTCGCGAAGGGGCTGCATTCTTTTCGAGTGATATGACCAGACGTAAATGGCCAGGCATTTTTCAGGATGTTTAAGCACACACAATGATCTAATCATCAACGCTTAGGACGATTTCAAGCGAGCGCGTTTCAAACTTGATTTCTGTTTTGTGAGCCCTACAACCGTATTGTGTGCGCTCGCGAACAATAACGAAATTATTTATTTTATGTCTTTTCTTTTCACATAAAAATCAGTTAAATCTCAGCATACTTTAGTGGCTTACTGATAAATTATACGTTTGTACCTCCACTCGCAGCAACAGCGTGATAAAGCGATGGAGTGCGTACGTGTAATAAGTGCAACTTTTTGTCGAAATGATTTCTGTGAACTTGAAAAATTTTTTGAAGCCGCAAAACATTCACACGAACAATACCTAAATAATTTATTTTACGACGACACGCACTGATAGCGCGCTTGCTTGCTGTGCGCGCTTGGTATTTCTTACGAGCGCACACCACATAAAAATCGGTTAAATCCTTACCAAAAGTTTCGAAAAGAATGAAGCCACTCGTGTGATGTGAAAGAATGCAACCAAAAGTTGGCGGCGGCGAGATATTGTGCAGACTCTCTAAGCGGAGAGTTTATTATCAATGCGTGATGTTTATACGAAGACGCTGCGAGCCGCGAGACGCGTGAAGAAATTGTTTAGTATGCAGCACGCCAACTTGCTGCATCCGACAGAGCACAAAAACGCGCAATTTACGAGTTGTGCGCTTCGGCAAACACTCGGTGGATGTTTCGCAATGCATTCATTACATTCATTACCCTCCCGGCTCTCTCTCCCTCGTCTACTAACTAAGGTTGTTCATCGTCCAGGTTCTTATTTTCATTTTGTGCTTGTGCTAGCGAGCGCGCGTTCGTTGTTGCACGGTAATAAAATACAAATTTGCCACGGATTCTTTAAAATGTATTATACTTTAATGGCATATTGAAGCGGAAAGCGGCAAAAATGCAGGCGCGCACCAGATTCAGCCAAGAGGAAGGGTGTCAAGCTTCCTCAGCAGCAGCCAGCTTTCGTCTCATTGAAAAGCGCTCATAAACGTCGACGACACACAATTTACAATTTTCCAAATTGTTGCGCTCTGCGCGTCCCGGAATTTTTAATTTCGCATGGATTAACCTCACAACACAAGAGCACGAGAAGGAGGAGGAGGTTGAGTTATTCAACAAAAATTATAATCGACTTACGCTTCATAAACTGTTTACTCTCCGCTCCCGTTACTAAGAAATTAATAATTTATAACCGAAAATATCACAAAATTTTTGGTCAGATTATTATTATAATAACAATATCGAGTGATGAACAAGTAGGTGACTTCACACCTGTCGCTCTGACCGCATCCGCTTCCGTTCCGCTGAACGCGACAAACTGTTTCGCTTCTCTCCTCGAGCAACAATAACAAGACGCGGAAAAAAATGATGTGATAATAACACGTGTATTAATAACAACATTAACATCTGCGCGCGCCCTCTGTGTGGGTACGACGCACTCGCGTAATCCCGAACGCTTAAGGGAAAAATCTATATTCCGGGCATATTTCCCGGAAATGTTTGCGCGCCGTGCTCACTTCTATTACTTCCACGCAGTGCGTCTGAAAGGGGGAGCGCAAACTCAAGCAAAGCACGCCGAACAGGAGGAGGAGGAGGAGGAGAAGAAGGAAAAAGGTAAATAAATATGAAATTACGAACGAAACCATCGTGTGCGAGCGGGGGGCGGCGGTGGCCAACTTGTGCGAAACTTTCTAATAAACCGAATTTGTTCACTTCTTTCGGCCGCCGCTGCCACTCCGGCCCGTGAATGCGGAAAAACCCTGCTTTTTCTAAAGAGTGAAGTTTTCCACGCGCATACCCCCTCGACCCGGGGGCCCGCTGCTTTCATTTTACAAAAGCACACCGCGTTACGCTTGACGACGGTGTCTTAGACGCGCTTCCGTCGGCTCGCTTTTCGCATTTGCCTTCGCCGCCGCAAACGCAACGTAAACTTTTTCGCGCAAACCGCCACCCAACACGGCGCGCACTTACATTATAATAACTTTTACGCGCACGCCGCCACCGCTTCGGGCGCGATCTGTCAACTCGAATGATCTATACACCTCGTGCTTTTCAGCCCCCCCCCGAAAATTACGTTCGCACCACATATTGCAATTGATTTTCATTGCCGATGTAAAATTAGTATCATGACATCATCCACGTACGAACGTACGGAAAGAAAATTGGCAGATTGCAAAATTGCAAAAAAAAGCATGCAATTATTTGCGGCTTGACTAATGCGATTACATTACGTCAGCGTGCAGCATGCAACTGAGGAGGTACGTAGAGCCGCGCTGTCTGTGCATCCAAGGTCATTTTACACAGCGGTGATAAGCGATACATGGAAGTCCTTATCACGACATCATAATTGTGCAATGCGAACACATCTTGATTCGTCATAATTCGTGGCCTGATTTTAAATAATTTACTCATTTGCAAATATTAATTAACGCGGAATTCTTCACGAAATTATTCCCCAAGTTAAGTCAATTCTTCGAAGCGGTGACAATCACGAATCACGAAATAATAATGTACCTAATTGCAGCTGATAACCAAATCGCTTCCGATTAAAAACGTGCGGTTTTGCGTTTCGAAATGAGTCAGAGCGCGGCCGTGTCAGTAACGTGCTGCCCTCGCAGCGCGTATTCAAAGCGCGGAACTACGCTCACCACGGCTGGTGGGGCAGTCTATAAAAGCGCGTTGCGCTCCGGAAAGCTTAGTAGTAGACTCGCTCTCGTCGAGTTGTGTAGACACAAGAGCTTTTGTTGTTTGTTCATAAGCGACGAAACGAGCGTGCGATGCGCGTACTGTAATAAACTAGTCGACGAACAAGTCAGTTTATGTTTGCAAAATTCTATTTCGTACAATTCGGTGGTATTCGTTGATAAGTTATATCGTCGTAATCAAAGAGACCTGCTTCAAAGTGCTATTAACTAAAAATAATATTACCAAGTGATTATCGAACTTACTACTACTACTACTAGCTACTACTCTGTTGCGCGCGACGAAAGATTGTTGTTATTACTTCCACGTACTGAAAATTCCGAGGAGGAAAAGTTTTGCCAACTTTTTTGCAAGCGCATTTTCGTTTGTTGTTGGTTGAGTGTGCGAACGCGCGCGCCCTTGATTTATTTGCGAGCGAGCGCGCGGCAGCGGCCAATTCGATTTCGTTCGTTCCGACGAAACTTCATCATCAGCTGTTTATTGTTGCACATTCGGCTGATTGCATCTGCACATGCGTTGCCCCCACTCGGCCGTCATCGCAATGTGCGCGGATGGGGTAGGGGGAATCAGCTGAGCACACGCGAGCGGATACAAATTCATATTAGTCTGGCCGAGTCCTGCATCCTTCAGTTGCGCTGTTATCGTCAAACCGTTGACAAGCGAGCGATATGGTAGAGATAGATAGGCACTAGCCATAGGTGCTCAGCCAGTAGAGTTCTGCTGCTACCAGAAGGAAGTTTAAGGAGGACGAAGGACTCTAACAAATTTCCCGATCGACGCGTGTGTACTCTGATTGTGTGCATCGAGAAGAGAAGTGATCGGCAACAACGCTTCTTTTAATTAATTTCATTTCAATGAATTGTTTGACTTGACGTACTAAAAAAAACTTTTAAACAAATCGACTGATAAGAATTGTGCAACGTGTGAATAGTGGAGTGCGTTAATTTCGCGGGTGAAGAGAGCATTTTTGTTGGATAATAATTATGGTGCCGCAGAATATGGATTCGGGCCGCTCGGAAAGCCCAACGAGCAGTGGTCAACCACTGTTCGGTTCACAACTTGTCGACAAGGATTCAGCAACACCCTACTCTGATGCAACTCAGGTAGGTTCAACACTGAAAACACACAAACTTCCACAAAAAAAAATCCCCGATTGCGAATATTTAAAACTGGTGTCTAAAAATAAAAGTGACGGACGCGACCTGCGGGCATTTTTTCCGCGTGAGGAGAAAAACTTGTGCGCGACTTTATCGATGTAGGAAGCGAAGCGAGTCGTCGGTGTTTGTGCGCTGTTTTAAAATTAACAAACGAATCGCTTGGCGACAACTCGTCTACGAAACGCGTTCGTTCGCTGGCGAGCGTAATGTAATCGTTCGGTCGTCAGAAAGTTGGCATTCGCGTTCACCGCGCGCAGCCAGCTGATAACAAACATCTCGACTAAAATGTGTGTGTTTGCTCGCTGCCGCCTCCGCCACCGCCGACGAAAACTTTTCTCTCTCGGCATGCATACATTTTCTTCCCATCCACGCAGGAGGAAATGCATCATGCGCGTATGTGAAGTTGGTGAAGTTCCCAAGCCCGGAAAAATGATGTTTTTTCCGCCGCGTCCGGAGCACCGTATGCAACCCCCCTGGCGCGAGTGCAGAAACAAACACCCCGACGAAAAGTGGTGTTATTTTTGGCAAAGATGCGCGTACGCCCTCCAATTTCCATACGAATGCGTTTTTAATATCGGCGATTAGCGCGCAAACTTTTCATTTCGATTTCTTTCATTTTTCTCCGCGAGTCGTGCAACACTAACAGCAATAAATTACGCATGTTGCATAAATGAATCTTTAATCGCTGTCGTCGTGCAAAATGCCGCAATGCGTAGGCGGTCAGTCAACGATGCGAAAATGTTGTTCCTAGTGCGTGTTGCGTTTTTCTTTACGCGACACAAGTTTGTCCAACAAATTATTTTCTCGCGTCGTTATTACCTTTGCGCCCAAAAAAACACACTCGCGTCGAGCACTAGTGAACACATCCAACTTTAACGTTTCTCTCGTCTCTTCTCGGGATATTAAACTTTTTCCGTGCGCAAACTCAACTTAATTGTGACTACTTTGAAGAGTAATAACAAAGTGTATAAAAGCTTTTGGTGGCTTGGAAAAGTCGTAAAATTAACTATCTTGTTGATTTTCACATTTTTACCAAAAAACTAGAAGTGTTTACATTGATGTTCAAAGTTGTGTGCAAATCACTTGTGTCATTTATGCGCTTATGCAATGCGGACTGAATTTTTTGACGTGAACTTGGACGACCTTAATGTTTGCGCGCAACGTGCACACCACACTCGCAGCGACACGTGCGATGTAAAAATGCGATTCCTTTCGAAACTTTTTCAAAGTACTTACACGACATTGTAAGCGTAATTAAAAAATTGCAAAAAAATTAAAATCGCAAACTGCAACATGTGAGGAAAAATAAATTTTCGCGGCGCGCACGCAAAGTGAGGCGACTTTAGAAAACATCGAAATAGCATGTGCGCACGTTGGTTGGTCATTTTACGCTGTAATTTCTAATATCACGCAGATTACACACATACACTCCTCCGGGTGTTTTTCTACTTTATAATCATCATCATCGTCATAATCGTAATACAAATCGCGAGTCGCGCGTCTCTCTTGAGTGAATGGTGTTGTGTTGTGTGTACGCCTTGGTTGTGTGCAATGTGAAGAGAGGACTTGGTCGTCGTCGTGTTTCGCGTCGCAAACGAGTTTTCTTCTTTGCCTGAACTGCCGTGTGCTGTGTGTGCTCAGTGGATGTTGTTGCATTCTGACTTTTCGATTTTGCGTTTTGCGTGTGAGTCAGATATGTGTGCAGACGAAACGGACAAACGAGCGACCGACTCGTTTTGCGCGCTGTAATGCGGCGCGACGCATAAAATACATACGCTCAACCGAATCAGCTGTAGGGTTCATGTTCGTTTCAAGGCTGCTTGCAAATAAACAACACACTCACTCACGACTCGACAAAACGCGAGTTGACTCAGCGCGGCGCGCGGCAGTGAAAAAGTACGTGGATTTTTCATGCTAACGTTATTTTTCGCATTCGTCAAGCACAACCTTTCAATTCTCAATTCCCGTATGCGTGAACACCAGAAAAAACTTTAGCTACTTCCACCACGCATGATTCGTATTGATTTGTAATTTGCTAAAGTTTGGCTTTCATACATGTGCATATTATTAATTCAATTAAAAATGCGCGTTTATCTCGGTTGCGAGTTTATGCAAACCGCGAACGGCGTAGGTGTATCTCGCCTAGAAACAGCTTTAGTTTCGAGATTAGCCAATTATTATTATTACGGCCGCGCACGACCACAAACGTAGTCTAATTACGTACAGAATGCATTTATCTAGAATGCACTTCTCTATGTATGCGAGTTGGCGTTGTTGTGTGTGCTGATAGCAGCGTATCAACATCCAAGTACAACAAAAATGCAATTATCTATCAATCGAATGCAAAGTCCCATAAAAATGTATTATTCGTGTTCCACATCCGAAAAAATCGTTAATTATAACTGTAACTCTCTCAGTCTGCTTAAATTCAACTCGAGTGTGCTATACGAATCGAAAGTGTTTCAAGTGTGTACTAGAAAAAAAGGCAACAAATCTTTTGAATGCACACTCCAAGCCGTGCAATCAGCTGATTACGGAATATTTCCAATTGCACACTACTCAGTATTATGTGTGCGCGGTGTTTCACGGCAGCAAACATTTACATTATACTGTGTTGTTTGGTTGATCGCTTGCTTGCGTTTGCCTATGCTATGTGGTTCTGTTATATATTATATTACAGTTGGATTGCGTTTGATTGTGTTGCATTATTAAGTTGCTTATTTATTTATATTTCGGCACGGTCGGCGCGTGTCGCCCCTTATCACATCGCAGCCGCCGCGCTGTAAGCTATCAATTCATGTTATATGTTTAATTTCGTTCGTTCGTCGTGTGCACACACGAGTTTGAGAGAATAATTGACATTCGTACTCTTGCCGAGAGTCAAACGAAACGAAATAATGAGGGAAAAAAGGCGCTCACTCGGTATCACACCAATTGACGTTGTGATTAAGCTAATTAAATAATGAACCGATTATTATTGGTTGCGCTTCTTGTTGGAAAATTTATCTTGGTTGTGCACTGCTTTACACACTATACGAACCGATATTTAATTTAATGTGCACGTGTTCTTGATACCAGTTTGTGTTGCTTTGCTTCTTTTTCTCTCCACAAACTGGTTTAACAATCGAATCAAATCAGCTGGATACGAACGAACGTGTCGTGTATGAAAAATTCTCATAGGCAGAGAGGCAACAAGCGGAGGCTCGTGAACGGATGGATAGAAAACAATTTCCAAAGGCCGAATGATAAACCGAGTTAATAATAGTGGATAAAAAACGCATTAAACGGGTGAAAAACGAGTTGTGTGAGTGTGTGTCGAACACGCGCATTTCTTCTTCGTTTTTCCTCGCAGCAGCGGCACCAAAACAACGCACAACTTGTCTGGCTTGGCAGTAAAAGTGTTCATCTCCTTCAGGTGTTTCTGCGTTTTTCTTTTTGCCGTTTCGTGTTGCGAGTTTTTCTCGTCGTCGTTTTTCGGGTCCTTCCTCTCCGTCTCTCGCCTCGCACTCGGGGTCGAATTTGTGTGTAATTATTGTCGTCGTTAGGTCGCTGTTAAGGTTTTTCCACGCGCTCGCGCGCGCGCGTCGCGCAAGATAACAACTTGAAAACGACTTTGGATGATGATTACTGAAGAACGAAACGCACTGCGAACGACCACGACGCGAGAGCGACTCGGGCGCGCTTCGTATAAAAATATTTCAACGGGAAATTTAACATTTAACAACCGGCCCCAAACGAAGAGAACAGAAGAGAAAACCAAATACGAATAGAAATTATTCCGCGCTCTCTTGAACGAGAGGAGCAGCGAGTAAGCATACACATTTTGTTTTAATTTCCATTATCTAATGATAATGTGCTTGTTCACAATTACATTCAGTGGAAAGAATTAATTAAGGCGCGTTCAAGCTCGCTGCGCACTCGACTCAAGTCGGGTTGCTGCTGCTTGGCTTTCGGTTGCGAGGCAGCTAGCTCTAATTACGCGTGTGTGTGCGAATAGATTTCGAACAAGAAGAGAAGCGTTTAAAATCATGTTAAGCATGAAAGAATTAAAGAGGCATTACTCGTGTGTATATTTTACGTGTTCATGTTTATATTATAAATATGTTTTTGAACTCCGGCATCAAAAAATGTGTTTTGAATATACGACTTAGTTGACTAACTGTTCTTCTCTCATTTATTTGATGAGCTGCGTGCGCGCTTTGCTTGACTAACTAGTGGAAAAGTTCCACTGACCTTCCAAGACTTTTTCCCCCCTTTGGCGTGCGCGGTGCGTGTGTGTACGCCTTATTTTCTTAACGCGCTTTAAGGACGAGACGACACTCTGATGCGCGCACGTTTTGATTGAAAAGACGTGTGGTGTGTGATGTACAGGTACGCCAAGAAGAGACGACGTGTGCGCACCGCTCAACTTAACTGCTTGATGGTTGACGTTTCAGTGACATTACAATGTCATTAGATTGAACAATAACAACAACAATAATAATAATAACAGTTGCAAGTGTTGAAATTACGTGCTTCCGTCAAGGAAGTGATAACTGTGCGTTTGTTATGCTGATAGCGTTTTTCGTTTCGGCCATGATTATTATATTATTTTTAAGGCAATCCAAGTTTGTTAGTAATCTGCTGATGAAGGCGCTTGAGGTTAACGGCTGGTCAAGCCTTGTAGTAGATGTGAGTGTACATTGCTCCCTTTGGGGGCTGATGCGTGGGCGGCAAAATGAAAATCGATATAAACAATTTAGTCGAGATTAGAGCCAGTCGTGCGGAGAGGCTAATCGGAGGCCCTCTGGTCTCGAGAGGAGTCGGGCAAGCAAGCACAAGCAACCAGCCAGCCAACCAGTCATGCATCGCGTTTGTCGCGTCCGTTGTCGTCCGCTGGTGGCGATCGAACCGGAGTCGAGTCGACTCCGGGCACGGCACTTTTAATTACCCTAACGACTGGACTAACGGCTTCCGTTAATCCGATTATATTGCGACAGCCACATTATCATTCTAATCGCATGGCGCGCTATGTGCTATGTTGCTGTCCGTCCTTTCGCCTTATCAGCGAACAATATGCGCGCTTAACAATTTCACCAAAAGCTAACAACACTCTTGCCTCCTTCACTCACAACACCAACAACACACAGCAGCACGAAACCGCTTAAAATATAGGCCAAGGTGCAAATGTTAACAATCTTCTTCTCTCGCTCGCCTAAAGTTTTAACGCCACGTATTTACACGCTCGGTAATTAACCATGCGTGCGTTTTCGTATGTTAATGTTGTGCGCATTTACGAAACACACACTCCTCATCTGCAATGTTTGCATGCATTCAATGTAAATCAGTTGCGCACTCGCGGCTCTTCACTCGCTCGGTGGTTATTAACACGTTAATAAATTTAAATTTTACGGCTGCGTTGATTGCGCACGATTGCGCCAAAAAAACGAGGGCGCCACCATACCGACATCGTCCAATGAATGAATGAATTGTCCTGTGGCTGCTGATTTTATATTTCAACTTCAATTCCCAATCTCGTCGGGCAATAAATGGCATCGTTTGTAAAATTAACTAGTCGTGCACATTTGGCAGCAGCGCGCTGCACGAAGAAAAACTCTGTTGTGTCGACCAAGAACAACAACAACAACAAACGCGAGGAGAAAAAGCGCATTTGTATTATCTCGGCGACGAGCGCAAAACCAATGTCCAATTGATCGCGAATGCGAAACAGAAAAACGAAACGCGACAAAAAGTACAAATCTATCTTTGTATCTTCTCCTTCCTTTGCTGGCTCGCTTGAGGATTGCGTATGCAATGCCATGCATCGAATGTCATTACTGACAGGGCGCGCAATACGGCTGTGCGCCACATTGAGATCACTGACGGCGACGAGAAATGAAATGAACGCGCGACGCTCGCGATTTCTTCGTCGTCGACGTCGCCGCCACCGTCGCCGTCGCAGTCGCCGTTGCTACATTGCGGAAACATGCAAACGCCATGTACGAGGCGTGAGATGAATGACAATCAGCTGATTTCTGTCCGTCATGACACCAGGTTGCGAGCGTGAGCTGAATGCTAAGAAGGCTGGCGCTCTTCAAGAGCACCACCACATCCGCAGCAAACGAGAAGAGCCTCTTTTTCTCTTAGTGTCTGCTTCTTCGCGACCCGTTTTGTCCCGGTTGACTTGCCGCAAATTTATGTTTATGTATTCAGTTGAATCAACTTCAGCACGCGCTCGCGCTGCTTGCTCGTCCTTTTCAGCATGCTGCGTGTCGTATTCCTTATTTCATTGAGTCAATCTGGCCGAAAATGAATACGTTCTTCATTAATTGCGCAACGCCCACGCGCGGGCGCCTGCTTGCATCAATATTTTTAATTAGTTCTTTCGCACATTATTACCAACCAGTACCTACTTTATTAATTTCGCCTTGTTATTAATTACCCAAGTGTGGTGAATTGAGGTGTGCGCGCAAATGCACATTGAAACGCGCGCGTTGCGAAAGACAATATAATGCACAATACCAATGTACATTGTAATTTAATACAAAACGAGGCAATGAAAACATAAAAAATACGGCGTAAACGTATTAGGAACGTATTAAAATATGATTAATGCTTCACCTCGTAATAAATCATACACCTAGTTGCGCGCGCGTTCGTTCGTTAACGCATTAGGAGTTTTCGACGACGACGACGACGATGACGGTTCGACTAATTAACTGTAAATCAAGGTTGTCGGATAATTATCAATCTGTTTCTGGAAAGTGTAACAAAGTCATTAGTCGTCCGCATATTGCGCATTGTTTTTCAGTGCTGGTTCGTTTTTAATTAAATCTCGATTTGTGGTGTTTGCTGCGATTGTTGCTTGTGTTGTATTCTTTCTTCGCATCTCCACACGCCCATAAACGCATCGACCGGCAACAACAACATTGTTTTTCTTATAGACGCTTTGTTTTTTCGTTGCGTACGGCGAGTATTAAGCGTTCGAACGTGCGGCATTGCGCACACATGCTACGCAAATATGTCACGTCGGGTCCTTGGGTGCATGCGAGGAACGTGAGGACAGCGATTTCTTTGTTTCCGGGTTTGCGTCGTTCGCTCGTACGAACACGGCGAGCAAATAAAATAAAGAGACAACGACGACGACGACGCAAACACAATGCGGTGTTTTGTGCGTGGCGTTTCGTTCGCGCATCAAGGAAGGGACGACATGAGCATTGGCCGTATTCGGGCAGTTTGTCCTTGCAATTGCTGTGATAAATGGACACGAGACGCGCGCGCTCGCGGCAGATATATCGTCGGAATATTGCACACGAACGCAATAATGAGCACTTCAAGTCACGATTTATATTTCATATAAGTTGTGTGCGCTGGTGAATGGAAAAATCCGCAGCCAATGCTTTTTGG
>JARJDV010002679.1:0-14437 GCA_030264675.1 Anaulacaspis nigra
AACTAAAAGGTAATTTCCTAATTCAATTAAATTAATGTCTGCGCCATCATAACTTTTTCACCTCTCGACGAAAACGTGGCAGCCACCGCCGCCGCCGCGTGAACGCAATCATCACAAAAGAGGGCGGCTGACGGCCGGCGGGTGGCGAAGATGATCGCCACGTGGCGTCATTTAATTTTAGTCGCCTGCCCTCGACGCCCGACGAAAGATGTAAAATGTAGAAAAACTATGATGAAAATGCACAGATAAAAGAGTTCGAGACGCATTTGAAATTCTAGCGCGCAAACGCCAAGAAGCTCGTGATTCACCTAAGAGGGTGCGAATCCCTCGAGCAGCGCACCTCATCTCATTCGCATCGACGCGATTCAAATCTATGCGCACACATTTGCATTACGAAAATTGCGCACAATGCGTTTCCACACTGCTTTCGCGAACACACCAACGCGTATGCGCGCGTGTGTGGGAGTGTGCGATTGTGTGCGCCAAGGGCACCGTCTGCCTCGTTGCCCGCGCTCCTGCCTGGATGGATGACTCATCCATAGGCATTTCCCATTCCTCCCGTTTTACATTGCACGCGCGCGCATATTTTCACGCGGACGACTTCAAAAACTACAAATCACAATACACAATCAAAAAGCGACAAACTTTTCGAATTCTAACCTAACCCTAAATTATAATCGAAAATACTTACATGGCTTCAACTTGCAACAATAACATTTAATATTCCATGCGTGTCAATTAGTTCATTTCATGTCATGTCAGTTCGTTGATTGAAGTGTCAAACACATTTGCACTAACCTCACATGCATACCACTCGTTAAAAAATCAGCAAGAAAAGTTCCTAAACTATTTATATTTGCTATGCAAGAGAAGAGATGATTCGTTCTTGTCGAGTCGTGTGATGAACGCGAACGTCAACGTGGGATTTCCCGGTGCGCTGTCACCGAGTTGCCGCCGTTAAGGGAAACACTGGCCGGACGAGAATGACTCATCCGCTATTTATAGGGATGCAAAGAGTCGCTGGCGGCAGCAGCGGGCGGCGGTGATGTCGGTGGTGGTGGTTTGGCGGCTGCGCGCGCATTGTGCGCGTATTTGCACACAAGCAACACCAACGGCGGCAGAGAAATCAATGCTCTGCGCGCAAAAGCATTGCACCCCACGATTGAAATTCAACAAATGGAAAACGCACATACATTTAAACAATCGCTAACCTGCAAAACCGTATTCAAACATTCGGAATTCGATTCACAACTACCACCAACGAAAAGAAAATATTAACACGCAATACGAAAAAATCCCAAGCTCAATGGGAAAAAAGAAGGAAATTGATGAGATGAAAAAGGACGAAGAGGAGGCAAAGGATGAATGGGTAGGCGATTTAGTCGTGAAACGCAACGCGCTGTTGCACAATGAATATCAGGATATCGCAATATAAGAATGCACACATAACACACACGAATGGGAATTTCCCTCGTCTTCCCTCCTCGTCTGTTGCATCGTTCGTCAACCCGCATGTCATTCACCTTCTCTCATCCTCCGCGCGCTGCGCCACAACCTCATCGTTTACACCAAGTCCATTTCATTCCGAGATGATCGTCCTCCGCCTATCATGGCGATGGCGATGATGATGATCATCATCATTATGACGATAGCACACACATATGTCGAGCGCACTGCATGTGATGACGCCTTTGTTAGCAAGGACCACACACTAAATGTGTTTATGAAACTCCCTAACAAACAACTCTTCAACTTTTGTCGGACCGAATGTAGTTTCAGCTAAAATTCACGCTACGCAACACTGTGCGATGTTGCATCTTTGTCAAACACGTGCAAAAACTAAAGACTAACTCTATTTTCCTCTTCCGCAGCTGTTTGTTTTTGGTTGCTTTTCTTCGCCTTGCGCCAAGCTAATCTAAATTGCTTGTTATCACTATGTTGGCTGAAAACTTATGGCCCTGTATTTTATTCTGCCATCTTGACAAATATTTTTCTAGAAGTGACAATACTTTTTACATCGAAAATAAATATTTGACGCTTGTTTTAAACGAAGAAAACATTTTAATCGAATAGGTTATAACAAATTAGCATTTATACGAGGTTAGTAAATGAAAAATAACATGAGGATGTTATACGCGCCGCTTAATAAAAAGGACTATTTATCCTTCCTATAGTCCTGCGCATTCCACTTTCGCGTTGGTGTGCAACGAGTAAATTATGTGTCAATTTAACGAATAGCTGAACGACAATAGATGCCGAATGCGATTACGACATGGTTGAATGCACGCTTTAATTGAATTATCCTGGAATATAAGCGATACATACATAACGAGTGTATGTACGTATGCATGCTAATCGTACATTACAACTCGTATGAATTTGCAATTTGTAGACTGGAAAAGCTTCTCTTTCCGCTGTTTGCACTGCACTTCATTACCATCAATATGCAATCCATTAACGCAAATCAAACAGAAATTTTAAGGTTAAATTGCATATTTAAACTGACATCGCAAATGCAATTAATGTTTATGCTTTACTAAATAAGTGAAACCTGTTAACGACGGATCAACCACCTGAAGATGTAAAGAGTCATTATTGCGTGTGTCGTAAATTATAAAGTGACATTGCATGCGTAGTGTTTGTTGTTTATTAACAGAACGCGCATGGACGTAACTATAGATGACCCACAAAGCATTCGGATGTGTGTTAATAGGCCTGAAATGCCTTGATGTCGCTCTCGTTGTAATGAATAATCAACGAGCGATTGAATCGCGACGTGATTTGTATGCTAAATAAAGATGATGAAAAGCTCTCGATGAGTAAAAGTAAATTACAGAGAAGCGAAGGAGATAATATGATAACGCTAACGGCTATTAGGGTGATATTATGATCACTGGCTGGCTGGTTGACTGACCTTTTTGCCAAGGGTCGATACATCGCGACCGCCGCCACCGCCGCCGCCGTCCTCCTCGTTGCCGTCGTCGCGTACGAAGCGCTCGAATTTGAAGCTGTTGGAGCGGTACAACTCGTTATCGCACTTCTTACTGCAGAAGCGCTTCGTGAGCGCGCGCGATTTGCATGCGCGACATTCGCGCACCGAGTCCCAATCAATATTAAAGAGGCCTCGTGTCTTCGACGCCGTCTTCGTCGTGGCGGAGGACGTGGTGGTCGTGTTGGCTTCGGCGACGCGTCGTCTCGACTTGCTACGGCGCCGCCGCCGCCGCTGCTCACACTTGTCGTCGTCCGGCTTGGAAGCCGCCTCCGACGTCGAGAGCGTGCGCCGCGAGAGCCCGACGCGCTTCAGGACCCGCTCCATGGCAGCCAGCGCGTGGCTGCACCTTCACTGCCCGCCGCCACTGCCGCCGTACGCGAGCCGCCACAGCGCGGCGTACACGCGCATTTCGTATCACCCATACACACCCACCCGCCTCCTACAACTCTACTTACACTCATACTACTTAAACTTTCTCAAATACAAAGCATCTCATAAATACAATAGTACATATCAGTAATTATCATGTCCTTGTTGATTCTACCGCGTCATGAATGATTCACGCGCCATAAATATAAATAATTTAAGCATTATTCGAATGACTCATAAATTAATCTTTATAACGGCCAACTGCAGCCCCCACTTTCCTGTCAGACATGTTGCCTAGAATAGATCGGAAGTAAATAAACAAATTAAACTCTCCAAAGAACGCCCCCAGCGCTTGACGCACCATCTACACACACGACCCTCTCCCCTTCAAACTTAATCAAGACTCATTTTACTTGCAAATTGATTTAATTCATGTAAAAAAACTGGTACCATATATTCAGTCAATAACCAAAGATAAAAACAAAAAAATTCTTTAATTCTCTATACTTGCAACAATTATATCTTAACTTAAAAAAAACTGTAAAAGAACAGGTTACGTTCGACATGACAAATTTATAAATTCGCACTTTATTAAGTTTTCATATTATCATATATTAAAGTGATATTCCGTTTCTGTAGTTTCATGTTTGTTACTTACACTTCTTACTCGTCTCATCATTTAACTATATAAATACATATTTACATATATACCTAAATGCTTTGCGCTTCCGGTTCGTAAAATGGAACCGCACATCGCATACTTCGAACGGCTTTGTATTTATGTGAAGTTCAAAATGTATCCAAACGCCCGAAGAATGTAAGTCAGTGTTTTTTCTCCAAACAATGTTTTCCCGCCAAAACTAAACCACGAACTATATAGCAGTCAATATTCAATATTCACAATCAACGTATTAATTAGGATTTTCTACAAAAGAACAAATCGGTATACTTTTAGAGAAAATTTGATTTCAAAAACCACAAACACTGCTTTTGATTTACATCCCCTATGAATTAACGTGTCCTCAAAGTCGCCCACCCATCTGCTCAATAGGAATGTGTTAAATTGTTTAACAGAGTTAATATAATATATACATTGGTCAGATCTTAACGAATTATTTACCAGTGGAGTATAAGTACACGAAAGGTAAATCAATCCCTAGCAGCAGCTGCAGCAGGGGCGTACAAAATGAAAAAGAACAATGACCCACATGTGTAACAAATGAAATAAGTTCTTGACCACATAAATACAAAAATCAAGACCCGCTGATCGGCGCGCCCGCGTGAGCCATAACCGCTTGATGAATTACTCCTCTAACTAATTTGTTACATACTGCAATGGAACTCGCCTACTGAAGAAGTAGTTGCACACATTTGCAATACGGAAATGTACACATAAATACAAAAGTTCGCATTATTATCCCTCTCGGTCATCCCGATGCACTTGCATCTTACGATCACCACTTGGGCCAGCCATGTATAATTGAGAAAACCACATGTATTGAACCTGCGCTAACGGCAGTTAGGAACATTGGAAACAGTAGTTACATCACGCGTCTTCTGCAGCCGAACGTAATTGTGCAGGATGTACTTCAATTGTGGCATCAGTTCAATGAGGTTCCGTACGTGCACCAGGTTGACTGCCAAATGCCCCGTCAATGCTTTGCCAGTTTCAAGGAGTACGGCCATTTGTCCACTGCAAAAAGAGCAACATCAGTCTCAACACTTCACACACTCCCCTGCAAAACACTTACGGATTAGCTTTGATAATTTGAACACCGTAGCATTCTAACGCCTGCTGGCAGGTGTGGACGGGAACATTGGTGAAGAAGTAATCAACAAAATCCTGCAGTGTCACCAGCAGATCGGTATGAACGTACGGCTTTAGGTTAAGCGCTGGCATCACTTTGCCATCGATGACTGCCTTCGATATTTTGTACGGTGCTTGACGTGCGGCCGCCGTATCGGCGATTTTGCGATGTGCGCCGCCGCTGTTCATGATGCGGCCGTTCGTGCGGTCATCCTGCGTCGATGTGGGCTGCGTATGCATCGATTGCTGGTGTGCCGGCTGCTGGTTAATTAATTGGTTGGCACTAGGGGCAATAGCATCCAACGTATAGTAATCACATTCCTGACCAGAATGATGCACCGTACCTGAGGTCCGGCCGCGGAGACGCTGTCGAGGTATTGGCCTGCTGATAGAGCATACCGTTCAGCTGACGGACGGGCACCAGCGGCGGCGTCGGATGATACTTGCGCATTTGTGCCGCCGCTGCCACGGCAGCCTGATGTTGATGCTGTTGCTCACTGTAGCCGCCGTTCAACATCATGTAGTTGGCGGCCGTGGTCGTTTGAACGTTCGTACTCGACGGCCTACACAATCCACAGCAAATAAAATAGTTGAACGCATAAAACATTTTACCAAAGCTTTCGTTAACAACACCAAACAAGCAATAATGTTACAACAATACGATTAATGCAAAGCTAATTATGCTTCATTATATAGGATTTGTCATTGCGACGACATTAATCGTCCGACTGAAAGTCTATAAACCCATGCGTTACACGACTTTTACAGACTCACCAGTCTTCTTCAGGGTAACCAGGATGACTAAACATCCAAGAGAAATTGCATTAGTTTGTGTATGTGGGCTCTTCAAATATCAAAAATCAACAACAAACAAGGCATAAACCAATACATTCAGTGACAACCCAGGAACAAAACAACTTTTTCCGCAAATTTTCTTCTTAACCTCAATCTTCATCTTCTACACGAGTCTTCTAATGACAAATCGTCTAGAAAGTTTTTTGCTAAAAGAAGATGGTTGTTCAATTTTAAGGAAATAGCGTGAGATAACGTATTATCAAATTTTGACAACAGCTGTGAATAATAGCGACTAATGTGCAACCAAAAGTGAAAACCATGTGACGTTTGTTAAAATAGACAAGCAACACCCAAAGAAGTTAGTAATATAAGCTTTTAAAAAATCCTTGCTTACCGAACTGATCGCAGGATCAGTGGTGCCGCCGCTTTGGCAGGAGCGCTCGTCGCGCCACCAGCGCATGTGTACGAACAGGGCATGGTACATGGCGTCGTCGTCGCAGGTGCTGGATAAGCAACATGCTGTTGTCGCGCATCGGGCATGTCTTCTATCCGTGAGCCCAACTGATTCATATAGGTACTGAATAATTGCGGTAGCATTTGCTGCGTTTGCGGTACGGCGGCAATGTTCACTTCGGACGTGACCGTCGCCACAGACGCCTTGTGCTGCTGCTGGTGTGCCATTTGCTTGGCGGCATGCGTATGCGGTGCGGTGGCAATTGGCGGCCCAACCGGCTGACGCGTCCATCGGCCCATCGCCGCCGACGCCTGGTTGGTGTTGCGCGTCGAAATGAGGCATTGCGTATCGACCATCTTCTGCGGCCAATAGTCCTCGAATGTCGTCGCCGGCGGGAAATAATTTCGAATATCATTTAAGCTGATCACCGAGCACGAATCGTGCGCGAACAGTTCGTTGCGGATGCCCTGCACCTTACAGCAGAACTTCAAGTAGCAGAGATCCCATCCTTCAAGCTTATTAGCTCGCATCTTCAAACTCTCCGTCTCGCCCTCGAAATAAAACAGGGGCACGAATTTCACACCCTGGTAGACCGTGTACGGCACGACCGATTCCTTATTAATTCGTATAAATCCACATCTATCGAGCGGATTCGAACTACCGCTACGCAGCTTCGTGTAACACGCGTCCAAAAAGTTGTAGAATTCGATTGCATCGCTCAATTTGACAATTAGATCTTCGCCCGTAAAACGATGACGACCGAACAGAAAATCGGCATGCACAATGTTTATTTCATTCAACAGACGTGCCTCCGATTCGGTGATATAATAACTGCGTATGCACGTGCAGTTGTAGATGTCCTGGTTGAGGAAGTTGAGGTACTTGTCCAAAAGCTTTACCTCGAGCATGCGTACAGCGCAATACTGTTCGTCGCGTCCGCGATATATGTACGGAACATGCACTTTACCAATAGTCACCCAGCCAAATTGTCCACGCTGGGTGCGCTCCTCAGCAACCACCTTCTCCGACGAGGGACTGGGTGTCGTCGGCGCCGAGTTCGTGGTGCTACTTGGTGCAGTCGATGGCAGCGCACCTGGTGTTTTACGCTTGCCATTTGTTCCGGGCCCCTTATACTGATTGACAACGATAGTACACGACGAATTGCGATTGTTTACATTGCCACCCACAATTTGTTGTTGTTGTTGCTGCTGCTGTTGTTGCTGTGTCTTAGCCTTATTAGCCTGTACAATCTTTGCCGCCAACTCATCAATTTCAGCATCGTCGGCACGTTCCTTCTTGATGTAGCTCATGGTATCAACCTAAAAACAACGAATAGGATTAAGATAAGAACTTTTTCGGAGAATTTGTTTTCGCTAAAACAATTCTTTTGCTTATTCCTACTGAATTAGCATCGCAAACGAGCTGAGCCTTCTTGGTAAAAATTTCACTAACACTTTGTTTACTTGAAGCATCCTCTCATTTATTTTATGTTTACGTCTAGAGTTAAATTTAATGACAATGAACAAGATGAAAATGTGAAAAATCTAAACGTCAAAGTAAAAAACAATTGAATAAAATAACCTGTCTTCTAAATGTCAACCAAAACAAAAGGGCCCCATAAGAATTAAACAGACATAACCTTAATACGATACGATAATCATTATCACTCACTTCGGGTTCGTTCCTTCGTGGAGCAAGTACGAAGGGGCACTCAAGCGTCGTAAGGTGGCAACTGATCACGGGAATGCAGCATCTTCTTCAAAAGGGGCGGCTTTTCTCCAGCGAAACTTAAACACTGCACTTCTCATATACCTCGCATACAAGCTTTGACGTAATCGAAAGGTGAAGCAATTGTTTTTGTCACGGCATTAAACACTTTTTGGCGGACTGTCGCGACTGGAAATTTAGGTTAGATTTCCAGCACCACTTCTTCTTGCATTGCGACCGTACGCATCCCGGAAACGAAACTAATTTTTCACGTCTGTTTTGCTCGTTGTCGTATCGTAGGCTTCCTGTTGGATGGATGGGCACTAATTTCACTCGTACAACAGCACTCTAAACACCATATATACACGCACACAACGCACGCGTGCAGAATATGTTCAAGCGTAGCTCTGTGTCGTACCGGACTGCATAGACAACACAATTCAAGTGTTTTACATCCAGCGTTCACAGTTAAGCTTTGGCGTCGTCAACGATGCTAGCGACGAGGACGACCTCGAGGTGCACGCGTTCTTGTGTTGCTGTGTAGTTCATCAACGTAACAGCTATTTAATAATCCACCGTCCATTCGAACACTCACTACAGCTCGACACTTACTACAAGCGGCAGCTAGGAGCTGCTATGGTTCTCGTATTCACATACAGTGTGTCTCGCACATTCGGCCACTTACCGGCGTTCCACTGTGTGATTATACAGGGGAGCGCAACTGTACGCACGCGCCAAATGCACTAACACTATGGCATTATCACAACTACAGCACAGCACGACGAATTTATTTTAGTTCACAATATGGCCGCCGTGCCCGATTCCGACCAATGCGCGCGCGCGAATAACGAGTGTAATGATGACGTAGCTAGAGTTTCCACGCACACAAACGCATTGTATTATTTGGCGCCAATGTGTGCGTAAATGTTACACACACACACACTTGCGAACTCACGATAACACGATATAGTTTTATTCAAGGCTTTGTGGTTTCATTAACTGTATAGTTCTTAAACTTCTTAGCAACAGAAACAGTTTTTTGAGATTTGCAAACTTCAGCAAATTCCGCTCGAGAACATCGAAGAGATGCAAGCGAAGCGTACTCGCGGCGCGAGAGAAATTTGTTTATTTCGTTCGCTAGTGGCGCGCATGCGTACTGTAGTGGTGCCCTCTGTACCCCTCTGCATAACATAAAAGTAAAAAAAGGTCTACTAACACAATTAAACATTAATAACGTACGGATGCGCGCGAATCTAACACTGACGCACCGCAACTTTGACCTCATACCTCATCCTCCTCTAATAATCGCGCACGTAGCGTATCTGATTTGCTCCGCGACGGAGAGGTAGAAACGCATCATAACGTGCGCGACAGTGATGGAGAAAGCAATTTAGAGCAAGCTGAGAGGCAGAGAGAGCGCAAACTGATTTTGAATCTAACGGGCAAGCAAGATGAGCAATATAACTGCGCGGGAGGGTACCCTCGACATGTATTGAACCAAGCGCGCGTAAACTGTGAAATTCTAATAAGAATTTTTTTATATTTGCAATTTACGCAGAAGTATGACGTTAGAATATAGCTAGGAGCGTAAATAGAGGAGGGTTTAAAAGTAAGGATCGTACTAGTGTTTTATCATATATATAAAAAAAGCATTATTGGGAAATAGAGATATTAGTAATTTCCCAACGCTCGTTGATGCGAAGACCACACCTACCGCATGCGCGATAGTATTTTATATTGTGACGTTCTTGACAAGTAAAATGAGCTACCCCTCGAGGCGAACATTGCGAGACCATAGGATAGAAAACAGAGATAGAATAGAGACTAAAATGAGATGAAATATACGCTATCGTATTTGACGTTGCGGGTAGTGGGCAAACAAACAATCTTAGGGAAAACCATTTATGAGTCACGGTGTTTCCGCTTTAAATTTACGCGGAGCGGGGATGCGCATGCGCCGTTCAGAACGGACCCAAACGCTGAAGCGGGCGTATCGCAGCAGCGCGCACATTATCTAAAACCTGTTGTGACAAATTAAAAACCCGTCTGTTATCCGTCAAACGATCAAACAAAAAGCAATTGCTGTGCGTCAACACGCGCGTCCTAATTTTTATACTCGTTATTGATGATGCGCATTAGTATTACCTACTTCTGTAGCAATAAAAGAAATACTATAATTATTCACAGAGCACTTTTTATATCCCTATTAGCATATAAGATGATTATTAGCAGCATAAATTTTAGATTTAAGTTGCGCGCTTTTGCACATGCGCAAAGTGCATTTGCCAATAAGGTGCGGGGAAATTTTTTCTTTGACATGCATTTTTATTTTTTATAGTATTTATTATTTATATTAATATAATTGGTATTAGCTATTTATTTGGGTAAGTAGTTAATAAAACTAATAAATTAAACAAATATTATAATTTAAAAGTTTTTCTTGTGCACGAACATCTCCGTAGAGGCGCTACTATCGTGAGCAAAATCACAAGGATTCTTGAACTGCTAGTTAAATGTTAGCTCAATAGTGGCGCTGCAGAATTATGCTCAGAGATTGACACAAATGTTATGATCAGCGCGAATCATTTATTGGCCTTGCAGCAAGTTAGAAATACTTCTTGTCGTAGCGAGGTCCGCATACACGTATTGCGTGAACGTGTAAACGACTCGCACAAAAGCGCGCACACACCTAAAGGGGGCAGCTGGAGACCTAGTGGAATGGTGTAATTGTGAGCTAGTTATACGAGTGTGCAAAACCGTAGTGCGTACGTACACAGAGTAGTAGTATGTGCGCTGAAAGGCTACATAGCACAAGTGCTCGTGTAGATAGTGTGGTTGTGCGAGTTGAGTTGTGCTGTGCGCGCTCTGTTTTTTCGCCTTACTAGGTATGCGAACAACGGCGACAATCGTTGCTTGAAACACGGTGCCCGTGCCAAACGAGAACAAGCACAATCCCCACGAGAAAGGAGCAGCGCATCCGCTGTGTGTGTGTCATCGCTAGCAAGTGAAGAACGAGCGATTACGTCGCCGCCGTGATCGTCGTCCTCCCCGTAGCCGGAGAGCACCAGGGACAATGGACTCGGAGGAAGAGACGTACGACGATGTCGATTCTGGCAATGAGTCGAGCGGCGACGACGTCGACGTCGATTTCGCCATGGAGGTTGAGGTGTCCGGACATCGCGAGAAGCAGAATGACTCCGACGACTATCCGTACGAGGTGCTCTCCACCGAAGAGATCGTCCAGCATATGGTCGACTGCATTAAGGATGTAAATACGGTGGTTGAGGTTAGTGTTTTCTTCAGATGTGCACTTGATGAAAAATTTCATAGTATACGAAAACAATCAGCTGTTTTAACCTTCAAGTCAGCGCGCAGAGCGTGCGAGGCCCCATTGAAAGACAATTGAGCGCGTCAACAACCATCGCTTGAGCTTTTGTCGATATATCTATTTTCATAGCTTGCCCGTCCTTCACGATTTCGTCGCCTTCACCCATTCATTCATTGTTGTTCAATGTCACAAGTGTAGGCTTAACTTTAAGCACTGTGCTGAAATTGTTGTAGATTCCTGCAACGACAACCAGGATATTACTGAATCATTTTCGATGGGATAAAGAGAAGCTGATGGAGAGGTTTTTCGACGGGGACCAAGAGCAACTCTTCAAAGATGCGAAAGTCGTGAATCCTTTTAGTGTTTGTTCGCAAATTATTGTAAGTAATCATTTGTTTGCGTTGTTTATCATTCTTAATTTTTACAAGGAATAGATAACTGTGTTGTGTTGGCAACAAGTCGCAACAACAAAACAACGAAATGAAAACAATCTGAAATTCTAACCTGTGGTCATAGTTCAAATGTTTGCATTTTGAGAATAATAAGCGTGTAATTCTAAAGTAAACTCGTTGAGAATGGCTTGTAGTATATGCAACACGTTGTACACATTCATATAAATTGTATTGCAATTAAGACTAATGATGATTATATGTTGCAGCCTAGAAAAATGTCATCTGGCACGGAAGAGTGCGAAATATGTTTTATGGTTCTGCCATGTCCAGTGAGTATTTATCATCGATCGCTAATGTTATTTAATTGTAATTTGTTTAACTTTTTAAAATAGCTCATGACCGGCCTCGAATGCGGACATAGATTCTGTATGCATTGTTGGTGCGAATACTTAACGACGAAAATTATGGAAGAGGGCGTCGGACAAACAATTGCTTGTGCGGCTCACGCATGCGATATTCTCGTGGACGACGCAACTGTGATGCGGCTAGTAAAGGACTCGAAAGTTAGATTAAAATACCAGCACTTGATTACGAATAGCTTTGTTGAGGTAGTAAAGGCATTATTGATATTATTTTAACGATTTGACTTTATTGTGTATTGTTTTCCAGTGCAATCGATTACTGCGATGGTGTCCGTCACCGGATTGCAGCAACGCGATAAAGGTGCAGTACGTGGAGCCGCACAAAGTGTCGTGCAAGTGCAATCACACGTTCTGCTTCATGTGCGGCGAAAATTGGCATGATCCTGTCAAGTGCTACTTGTTAAAGTTGTGGATCAAGAAGTGCGACGATGATTCGGAGACGAGCAACTGGATTGCGGCCAACACGAAGGAGTGCCCGAGGTGCAATGTGACGATCGAGAAGGACGGCGGCTGCAATCATATGGTGTGCAAGAATCAGAACTGCAAGACGGACTTTTGCTGGGTGTGCTTGGGCCCATGGGAGCCGCACGGAAGCAGCTGGTACAACTGTAATCGCTACGACGAGGACGAGGCGAAAGCCGCGCGTGACGCTCAGGAGAAATCGCGATCCGCACTCCAACGATATTTGTTCTATTGCAATCGATACATGAACCATA
Source organism: Anaulacaspis nigra (assembly GCA_030264675.1). Lineage (NCBI taxonomy): Eukaryota > Metazoa > Arthropoda > Insecta > Coleoptera > Staphylinidae > Anaulacaspis > Anaulacaspis nigra. The sequence goes on from JARJDV010002679.1 coordinate 12,983, forward strand.
TGCAATCGCTCAAGTTCGAGAACAATCTGTACAAGTCCGTCAAGGAGAAGATGGAGGAGATGCAACAACATAACATGAGCTGGATCGAAGTGCAGTTCCTGCGACGTGCGGTTGATATTCTCTGCCAGTGTCGGCAGACGCTCATGTACACGTACGTCTTCGCCTACTACCTGCAGAAGAACAATCAGTCTGTGATCTTTGAAGATAACCAAAAAGACCTTGAGAGCGCTACCGAGACGCTCTCGGAGTACCTGGAGAGGGATATTACGTCTGAAAATCTCGCTGATATTAAACAAAAAGTCCAAGACAAATACAGGTCCGTTGAAACATGGATAAATAATGATCTGTGATTACTAATTTTTTTATGGTGGTTGTAGATATTGTGATGGTCGTCGCAAAGTTCTTCTCGAACACGTCCACGAAGGCTACGAAAAAGATTTGTGGCTATACAATGTCAATGAGAAGATCTAGTCCGTAAGTAAATTAGCCGTAGTTACCTCATCAGAGAAACGAAATCAACTAATGGAAATCCATGGGAGAAGAGGGCACCAACCAATAATGCAATTCACGGCGCGCCAGCAGCAGCAGCCAATGCCGCAGTTGGCGTCGTTCAACAAAAACAGAGATACTGCTGAAATCTGGCGTCGTACTTGTACTTATTAATAATGCTTGCGCCGTATTCTTTCAAATAATTCTTCACAATTAATGTTCTGTAAAGATTAGACATCCCAAATCAATCAATCAATCGACATTCAAAGCCCCCAAGAGGCATTTGTTTTAATTTTTTAACTAGAGCAAGTAATAATAACGAAACGAGAAACACTTTCGCATGGTTTTTGTGATTCTGTTTTTGTTGGCTGGGCCAACAAGTTTTTTTCATTGTTTACTACTACTCCCAAATCAATTTGTATTTCGCACGTGGTCTTAAACGAGTTATTATTAGCAAAGATTATGTTTTACGTGTTATGATAAAGTAATTCAAACATATAGATGGGAGTTATTATCAAAGATATAGTTATTAACCCACTTGATAACAGCATGTGATACAAAATACGAAAAACATCAAAAAAACAGGAAGTAGACGGAGGAAAATCGAATTCGTGTTAGATAAACGATGAATGTCTCCCAAATTGTTTTCATATCTTGTGCAACATTAGTGAATTTGCCAGTAACAATCGTCGAAGACAGCGGGGAAGCAACCAAATGGCCAAATGCGTAAAGATTTAGATAACGATTACTATTTCCTGCATTATTAATTATTGTTTTTTTGAGTATGTAATCAAGTCTTGTTGTGTAAATATAAAAATGGTGCGAAACATTTTTGGCAATACTGTTTTAATCAAAAAAAGGGAAAGAATCTAGTATTGTAGTTGAGCAGGTTATGGTTGAGAGCGAGTGTGACGTCAAAGTATGAAACTTACGTTATAGTTTGAATGCAGTTTTAAAAAATTTCAA
>JARJDV010002681.1:0-10353 GCA_030264675.1 Anaulacaspis nigra
ACTAGTGTCAAGTTTAAGATTCAATATCTTTAAAACGAAGAAAGATTGAAAAAAGGGAATTGCACCAATAGAAATATATTTTAATGCAGATTAATTACATGTAATATTTATTGCATTCGAATAATTACAAATATAGATAATTAACATTTAAAATTTTCGAAATTATTTGCGTTAATTTTCCAATTGAGTGTCAGTTGAGTTAAAGTTTCAATGTTAAAAAGTAGTTTTTGAATAAATAAAATTTTATCAGTCATTTTGTCTTTATCATATTAAATATAAATGTAAAATAATTGATAACAAAGTATTTGATTCATTTCATGCTATTTTACATCAATTTATTTTCCTAAAAGAATGGAAACAATAAATTTTCAATTATTCCAATTATCACTAGTTCCATGTTGTGTATCGTCATAAACTTTGAGTAAATTGGTAAATTAATTGTTGTCGTTTACGAAAATATAAATTTTATTTCGATTTGACTAGCAATTTACCAACAATTTGATCTCAAAGTTCAATATTTTTGCGTCGCTAGCAGGTGTAATCAAGTTTAAGATTCAATATCTTTAAACCGAATAAAGATTGAGAAAAATGTCTTACATTCTTGAGAAGGTAATCTAATGCAGAATAGCAACACGTAATATTTATTGTATTCGAATAATTACAAATATAGATAATTACCAAATTATTCGCGTAAAAATAATTTTCAAATTGAGTTTCAGTTGAATTCAAATTTCATGTAAATGTTAAAAAAAAGTTGAATAAATAAAATTCATCCACCCTTCTTCGATGTTTATCTTGCTAAATGTAAATGTAAAGTAAATGGTAACAAAGTAATTGTTTAAATTGCATTTGGTGCGGCTCGTTACCCACCGCGCAGCGCACACTTGTTATAAATAATCTCTCAATAAGGTACACGCTCCTTTAAATCAAATTACAAGCACAATTTGCTTGCTTGATCGGCGCGCAGTGTTTTCAGTGTTCTGCTTTGCTTCGATTTCGAAGCAAAACGTCATTTTCTATACTTACGGAATTAATGGGCGAGGTATTAAATCGCTGATTGATTGAGTCATAACTTTATCCTCATCATCATCATCATCATCAGCATCATGCCGATCATCGAACAGTTTTGCTCTTCTTGCTTGCGCTGCCCACCACGGTGTTTTACATCCGTGCACTTAAATGCGCAATCATTCGAATAAAATGGAGCGCAAAGTGCACGCACGCACTTTTCGGCTGATTCGCGTGGGAACCGATTAATTATCGTGCGTAAAGCGCCCGAATGATATTTTCTGCATTGCGAATTCTCGCCAAACGAGCGAATTCCATTCGCGCGCTTTATTTGCATCCTCATCACCCAGCGCTGCGTCTGCCGCGCGCGATGATTTACAATTATAGTCTTTAATGAACGATTTCGCCAATGCCTAAGCACCAGCGAAAATGGCAGTTGGAGCAAAATCTCGTGACATTTGTGTGTTATATTATTTATTACTTATACGTATTTCTTTACGGGCATGCATCGCGGAGGGCAGACTAACAACAACACTCACTGCATGTGCGCCTCGTTCAATGCAAACGGGCGCCTGCATTATTTGCATGAGTGCATTGAACGTCGCCGTTTACAGCGAAGCCAGCGCACCACGTACGGTTGCATGTGTATGTCAAGTCGCCATTGCCTATTGTTTACGCACTTTTTCCGAACATAATTTCAACCTGCCTTTCTTTACGTCCGTAATATATCTTTTACTATTCAAGCGAAAATGAAATGAGTATAATGCAAGCGCATTTATTCATTTACGCACCGGCAGAGGGCATCGCTAGTCAAACGATGACTTAAGTCATGTTGTGTGGTATAAAAGTAAATGAAATGACAATTGTTTGAAGAAGAAGATCACGATTTACTTAAGAAGCGATAAAAAAAAGCTTTGTAAATTAAGCTAAGCATGAAGAAAATGTTAAGTGAACAAAAGTATTTCGATTCACACATTTGAGTGTGGATTCAAGGAAATTGTGTGAATCGGTGTGTTGGTTTTTGTGCGCATTACTCGCGCGCATCTCGTGGATGTTGGAAGGAAATTTTACAAATTCATTATTAATGGACAAGACGTAGGCATCCTGTCACAAAAAGACTTAATAACAATACAGTTGGATGCAATTGTGTCCTAATCCACATCGCACATACCATCAGTGTTACTTAAGTAATTTCGTTTTTTGTCCTTGCAGATATGGGCGCGCGATAAGGAAATCTCGACGGCACGCGGGCGCGCGCGCGCTCCACATCGATGATGTGATGAGCATAATTGAAATTTATTTGTGCGCCGCAGACGATGCACATTAATCACGTTAAGTACGCGCAAATGCGCTATGAGTGCGTGCGCATCTTTCGAAAATGCATGAGGGACAATAAACCGTTACATTAATTGTGCATCGACTGGCAGCAGCTTATTTAATGCCGAAAAATTGCCAACGCTTCTTTTGGCAGCGTAATACGGTGTTACATGACACGTCGCGTTGCCGTCGTAAAGTAAAAAGCATGCGAATTATGATCGATAAAAAAAGTGGAGCGTAATCGTGTCGAAGATGATCGTTCATGTACGGCGTGTTAATGACGATGCACTTTTCGTAAGTGCATGCATTTCGTGAAGTCGGAAACGGGTTCGAGTGGAGTCGCGTCCTTAGATTTTCCTCGCATTCCGTAATATTATGTGAGATATGTTAGATCACGACTTGGTTGGTGGCTGAATGCGTGGGAAAAACGAGTGCACTCGGCAAGCATCGTGCCGAGTTTTGCAGTAGTGCGTTCCGCGCATATGTAAATTTTTCGCCGGGTTTCTATCTAAACTAAATCTCCCGTGTGCAGCACGCCAAGCGCGCATTTTTTGCGCGCTCTCGGCGCACCGCATGACAAAGCTCTGAATGATTGTCATGTTGGCGAAAATTCAATGCAGATAGATCTTCCTGCTCGTTCCAACAATGCACCGGTGCGCATTATGCGCGCGCATAAAGGCATGCGCAATAATTCGACGTAATGAACAGTTTACCGATTTTATTTCGACGTAATAACTTAATACCCGCTTTGCAGCGCATGACTCCACTTGCGTCTAATGGGTTATTTATTTGTTATCAGTCGGATTGGTCAAGGCTCATTAAAATAATGCCGCTTAACGTGGATTGATTTACGGAAAATAGGTACATGCGATATTTTTTGGCGGAAAATCATGCAAGTTCATTTTCTCATTTTACTTCAGTCGTCGTTCATCACTGGCAATCGCGCTGCATCATAAAACACATTAACGTCTCGCTGTGATTGCGAAAGAACAATAAAACTTATTTACATTTTTAAACTGTAATACAATCTACGAAAGAATTGAAAAATCTCTGAGAGTGCGCGCGCGCGCGTTCACTTGATACATTGACGTCCACCAGCAGCGTGTGTGCACGGAGAGAACGTGAATAATATTAATTGCGTTGGGTGTTATTAACAATTAATTATTCAATTACACGTATGGTATGTTTTATATATGTTTAATATCCTATTACAAATAGTTTTACAACATCGTAGTTTTTCATGTAGGATATATGACTCATTTCAATTAAAAATCGCCCACGTTCGACTACATTCTAGTCGTGCTTTTATTTCATTTTATTCTATTTTTCTAGGTTATCTGTTTGTTATATTAGTAATGCTTAAATTCTTTTTGAACTGAGTCATGCTTTAAAGGAAATTTCAATTTCCAGAAACGCTAATAGCACACTTAAATCCGGTTGTAAAATGACCGGAAATACTCGAAATCACTTGTAATAATTTTTCTGCAGAAAAGCTGGTTTTAGGTCGTAAATGTTTTATATACTGAATATTTTAATAAATTCAAAATTACCCTACAAAACACTTTTTGTTTTTAATAAAATTTTTAGGAATTATCGTAGGAAATAAGATGCATTTAGAGAAGATTTATTGAATTTTTGGCTAAGCACACTAAATTTAAGTCAATTTCTGTAGGTAACTTAAAACTAGACTTAAGTCTTAAATTTTGTTTGTTCGTGCTGTGAAGTGAGGAAGTTTGGGTGCCTGTTAAGCAAGTATTTAAATGTTATTATGAAATTTTTAATAGTGGGTATTTAAAGTACTGATACGATTCTAAGTAAAAGGCTTAATTGTCATTGTCGCATTGCGCGCTGCGTTTGCGAGCAAGCGTTTACGTATGTATCTAAGTGGTAACAAGACATCGAGACCATACGAACGAGTCAAGTGATAATAAGGTGCAGAGAAGCACATGCTTTATCAGATTTGTAACAGTAATTGACTTGACTCGCAGAGAACAAGCGGGCGAGCAGAGCCAGGCGAGCAGCGGACAAGAGCACCTTACTTATTGTCCGCGTATATATATGTGTTTATGCTAAAACGAGCGCACGTTAAGCATCGTAAACTAATGCAAAGAGTCTATTAGAGTGTGCGCGCTCGGCTGCGGCGGACGGTGTAATCGCGTGGCGGCGCGCCGCCGCATTTTTGCGCAAATCGTCATTGCGCGAGCTTTTATCGGGGCGGGCGCCATGCGCATGCGTGTGTGTGTTCGTTTGTTTGCTGGAAGGCACAAAACGTACACTGACAACACTTAATTAACAACGCGTTTATGTTGTAATTTATACATTACGGATGGTTTAATTACCCAAACGTGAAAAATGAGCCTAGGCGCCGACGTATTGACTGCGAGCCGAATGCACTGAGCGTACGCTTCGTGGAATAATTGCCAATACGTAGAGAGCGCGAAGCCATAGGTGCCTATCTGCCTACCAGGCTAAGCGAACCAACCATTCTAACCATATTCGATTTTTACGCATCGTTTTAAGAATTATTCCGTAGAAACGGCCAAGAATAGAGCGAGCGCGCGCGTACAATTCCGGAACGATATGCGGAATTTGTTTCAACTTCTTACCGTTTCGGATGTATTGCAGACTTTATCTTTGCGCGCTCGCACGATCAGCCTTGGGTACTTTCACGTTTCGGTAACAAGTTCACACGAATCGCATGGCAGAAGGCGCACACACAAAAGCGAGAGACCCAAAACCAAATTTCAGAATTACCCAAAAACTTATTTGGTGTTTATCCAATTTATTAAGCAAAAAAACGCTTTTAGTTAATCTGATTACGCGTGCATCTAAAACGAAACAAAATTGCTGGTTCATGTTACAAGCGAAGGCTTCTTTTTTACATCTTGCATAAAACGTGGTGTTTGATTACATTCATCTCTGTGGTGATTATAGATAATTGCATATTTTGTTTTTATTTTCAAACTTTCACTACCTATACAAATAAATTACTAAATTGATTTCAAATTGTCTAAATTTATGAGGGAATTTTTTACTTTTTTTTCGTTTGCACGGATGTTGAAAGTCAATTAGGCAGTCGATAATTAATCAAGCATTGGCTGTTATTGTTTTACACGCAAACTTAAGCAATAGACACTCATATTGAACAGTTTGGTATGGGATTTTCGTATTAATAAACACCATTGCAAATTTAATTTATTGAAATGTTTTCGTAGCGAACATTATTAGTATAATTCAGTACCACGCATTGCAATGATGGTCATGTATAGCTAAATTAAATAAAATTTGCAATAAGCCCGATAGATAGAGATTTGAATGGCGCACTTCAAACACATCAACAGCGATTGTTTTAGCATTTAAAGGCATTTCGATCGTTTAGACTCATTAGAAAGTAAGTGCGCGCATCCCATATAGCGAGCTTTAATGTTCGTATGCATTAGTACGAATGGAACAAACGCTGTACACACGTACGCGGCTGATGCATAATAATTCTTTGTGTATCTATCACCAATTCAATTCATTAATGGCAACACATTTGGAAATCCAGCGCGGTGTTGATGTTGTAGGTGTTTTGTAGCGTTCACACAAACGATCCTCGATTTTTCACTTCATCTCCATCAAGCGAGCGTTGCGAGTGCCTACGATTGTTATCCCTAATGAAATTATGAACGGTGTACACTTGGCACAAGTTATGCAAAAGATTTATTAATAACATGTTGCCATTATTCAATCCGTGCGCATGTTGCGCACATCGATATGGTAGCAATCAATAATTGTACGCTATAGCACATCTCGTATCTTGTTCCTTCATATTGCGGCGAGCGTGTCGCGTGACATGTGAAGGCAACTACAAAACTGTACAAACACAATTTGATTACGGCTCTCTTTCGCTTAGCAGAATTACACAAATCGCATTACATGCTTGTGCACTGCGCACCCGGCATTGTCATTTATTATCAGCCGGTGTGCGTTGACAAAAAAAGTGCGCAAGATTGCAATGTCATTTATCATGGCGGCTGATTGCATTGCACACCATGTCGCTTGTCATTTTCACCGGCGAACTGTGTATGTTTTGTAAATTGTATGTTTACATTTTGTTGTATCAATTTGCATCAGGTTGTTTATACAATTGCTCCACATGTGAGACTCAATCATACGAGAGAGTCTATTACTTGTCCTCTGCAATTGCTTGTGTGCTAGGTCATAAAATAAATTAATTAAATCGAAATTATTTACTTTATTTAGAGTAATTTATTATTACTTACGTCGTGAATGCGTTCGAAATCAAGTGGAGTAATGTGCGTACAAATTATGATAAATTAGTACTAATTATTTAAATTATTTTGACATTTTGAATTTAAATGCTATTTCATTTAAACAATAAACTATTACTTTCAGTTGTAAATTCGACTCGACTTTTTCGTTAAACTATTTCTCTCAGTCGAGTTGAAGGTTAGAATTGTTGTTGTTCAATTTTTAACAAATTTTTGAACGGTGATGTAAATAAATCTCTTTCTTTTAGATTGAAAATGAGATTAAAATTTTAATTTTACATCAAGATTGAAATTTTATTTAAGAAACTCCTTGGGCATGTAATAAATATCAATTTAAATAATAGAAAATAAGGTTATTTAATAGTGGATTAAGAAACGAAATTAATTTATTAAATTTCCGAAAATGGGGATTTGGTAATTTTAAGTGAGTATTTTGTCATTTATATTATTTCCACATTATTATTATGAATAATAATTTAATATTATACAATTGATAAGTATTGAATTCGAACAATACTTTCATAATCACATCCTGTAAATTTATCGAATCGAAAGTGCGTTCAATTGAAACCAAAACCAAATATCGTTCATAGATATTGATGCTCTACTTCCACGTGCAATGCAATCAAAACAACAATGCACACAGGATGCGTCAAGGCCGTGTGCACTTCTAAAAACGTAATCGCACAATGGGTGCGCTGAAGAATTGGAGCGTGATGCTCTACGTTACGATGTCGCTTTCATTACGATGCCAACTACCGATTGCAATTGTGTAATCGACTTCAAGCACTGAATATTTGAGCGAATGAAATACGCACCTTTATTCAAAGTGTGCATATATAGATCAAATTTTTCGAATGCGCCCAGAAAAATACCAAATTGTGTTGTTTTGATTTATAACCGTGTCAGCACTCGACTGCGCAGGATTTGAATGCAATTCCACATGGTTGGTTTATGAAACACACTCATTTGCTTTTCTTCGTGGCGTTTTGTAGTTCGAAGGCGAAGAAGAAGCGTCGAGTACTTTTACTTTGTTGAGCGCGCGCGCGCTCGCGCTCGCGATCGTGTGAAATAAATTTATTTGGCCAAACGTAATTAAGCGGATCGCGTGATTGTAGGCAACGAGTGTTCTCACCGCATGCGGCCCACCGTTTTTGCCCGTACTCGTCGTACGCATAGATGGCTATAATAAATGCACAGCGGATTGCATGCCGATATAAATAAGCGCTTGATCGATCCATCAATACAAATTACGAAAAAAACATACACGCATTCGTTTTCCTCACTCGCTGCGTTCGTTATTTCTTCATTTGTGTTCTGCCTTCCTGTGCACTCCACTCCACTTCTTTAATCGGGAGACTCAATGCGCAATTATGTTGCGATTACACCCCGCGCTTCCGGTTCGCTGCGAATCGCTAAATAAGTCGAGGGCGCATGCAAATCGATTACGTGCACTGCCCATATCGAAATAAATCTCATGAATGCAAATCAAGTGCCTACTTGCAATTGCAATGGAGCAATACGCGTGATACATAATAATAGTCGTAGTAGCACTATCAGAGCGCGGCTGTGCGCAGTCGATTTAATTTACATGCACGTATAATAATAATTTCGAATGTGTGTAATTTATAACGAGTCGATGCACATACAAGGCAAACATTTGCACCTATTTGACTTGCCGTATTTCTGCCAACCGAATTCGCGTTCGGCTTTGTTGCAGATGGAAGATTTTCCGCTAGATTGGTTTCAATGTAAATGCGATCGCTAAATGCTGCCGCGCGGATCGCACGAAAATAATATATCCGGGCATTATTGAATGTGCGATGAGAATACATCTTTGCGTATATTCGGATGACAACTTTTCAATGCCGTTCGAAGTCCTCCCATTGAATAAATATTTACAAGTTGCACCAATGCGCCTATAATAACATTTATTCCGGCGTGCGGTGTGCGTGTGCGCGATGCTGTAATCTGCATTGAATGTGCGCATACCTGCACTCATACAGCGATGCGCACAGATCGGTTTCTTGTGCGATGCTAAACTGTCGTTCCAGCCACAAACAACAAACGCAACACGCTACCGGGAGAGACACGCGGTGCGGTGCGCTTCTTGTGTATGCGGTGCGCGCACGCAACATTCGCCGTGGCCGATATTTACGAGCGAATTGCGATGATGGAGTCACCAATTAATTTGTCCATTGCTGGGATAATTGCACGCTTCCTGCTGTTGCTCCGGGAGGCCGCATGCGCGTAAATAACCGAAACGTACGATTATCGAGTCGCGCTCGACGAGAATGGGCGCGCAAGAAGACACAAGCGAGGCAAACGAATCAAGTCCTTCTATAATCGTAGCAACAATACGCGCGCTTTTGTCGTCTATCGGTGCATCAGCATGCGAGTGTGCACGGCTCGCGGTCCCGCGAGAGATGAACGAATCGTCCGACAAGGATCTGATAATAAATCCTCGCTGATATCATAAAATAGTTGCGCGCATCGAGAAACAATGCGCAGAGTTCTCTGTGCGGCGGCCGCGTGTTGGTCGGTCCCTTCGACACACGAGGAATGCGCGCGACACTGCGTGATTGTTCTCGGCCTGTCGACTTGGACGTCGCGTCGTCGAGGTGGAAGACTACTGGAATTCTCAAGGATAATGCATATTGATAAGGATTAGAAATAGTTGCCTTCCATTCGCGACAGATAGTGTTTAATCTATTGCCATTGTCACATGAAAATGTGTTTGCTATTTTCTTCGAAATTCTTCACCAAGTTTCTCATTTTTCCGCAGGTTGAAACATAATTAATACACGTGTTTGACATGAGTGGAGGTTGCATGTTGACTTGTTATTTTGTGATAATAATTTCTTAATAGCCGACGAGAGTTGCGTTCAGGTGAGGTGGTTAAATTGACCGTAGGGCTATTCGTGTCCGCGCTCAATCTATTACATCGGCGCGAGTCGACAAACCGCAGCAACAGCGGCGGCCGTGCGCTGTGGGCATTTCGCACATTGCGGTAGCGATTTCCAATTAGACATATTATTAAAGCGCACGTCAACCGCGCGGACGATGTGTGGTAGTCGAGCGCCGCCACACTGCGCCGCATCATACATATACATGCGGCCCGCAAGAACCGCATGGGTAACAACTTGAGCAATAAACAGTTTTGTACGCGAGCGCGCGCGCGCAGGTGTGTGTTGATGCGGTTGTGCGCCGGGATGCAAGCGCACGCTTCATGCTGCTCGCTTCATCGACTTCTTCTTATACGATATTTACGACTTTTCTCCATTTATAAATGCGTACACAAACGATCGCCCAGACTGCGCTGCGTTTTATAGCGTGTAGCTGAAAATTTATATGCTTCGCGGGCGCGCTTGAATTAAATGATGCGCCTCCAGTGGTTGGACGGCACTGACGTTTCGACCCCAGAAGTGAAAATGATACACGTGCCTTTACACCGATTTCTACTTATTTTATCATCGATCCGCTGATAATGCGTACACTTGGCAATTCATAACACCTGATTCCAAGAGGAGAATCGATTTTATTTATGCGTAATGTGAATGATATTAGATGGGAATAAATGAGGCACGATATGCGTTTCTATCTTGTTGAATCGGACCGCGTGCACTCGGACGCTCCGACACCCAGCGCTACTAAATTTTACTGATATAAGCTAAGTCCGTGAGTAATGTAGCCGCTCCCAAGCTGGACGCGTTCGGACCACCGGCATCGTTCGATATTCGAATGATACGAATCG
>JARJDV010002702.1:0-11550 GCA_030264675.1 Anaulacaspis nigra
GAAGCAAAATACAATAAAATAGGCAGAATATGAAATTAAATGAATGCATCTACGTTACCTGTGACAGCTTTAATTTCCTCGCGACTTTATGCATTTTTACGTGACTCTTGTGGTAGCACCCGAATACCCAACTCACGATCGACGTGCGCATTTAATCGAGGCGATTTGCAGAAACGTGCCTATTTATATTGGCTAAAACAATAGCCCCCGCGTGCCGGGCATCGTGACTTCTTGCCGTTTAATACTGGAGACGAATAGCCAATTGTCCCGCAATTTATAAAAATGATATAATTACGAACGAGCGGCTGGCGCGCGCGGACGCGGCCTGGACGAAAAATCGCCGGCGAATGCCGCAAAACAATCAGTCGTCCAGCGAAAACACTAATTTGGAAATTACTTGAATGAAATACGCGCCTGTCCTATTCTGGCTCGCGTGCGTTAACTTCCTTCAATAACTGGCTTTGGATTTCGATAAGCGCGCCTCTTCGCCTTGCCACACTATAATTAAGCAGCGCACGCGTTAATTCCAACCGAGAATTATTCGGATGCACTTCGACGCACTTCATTAGAACAAATGGCTCAACAACTCGTTTTTAATTTAGATTTAGCGCTTTGTCGCCTCGCGCTGCGTATTGTGTGCATGTATTAAGTATTAAATGGCAATAAATGAACCATACACAAACAGCTAATAATTATTATTAATGACGGCGTCGAACCGCCTGATCACTGCTACGCAAGTCGCTGTGGATGAATGAACGATTGAGTGTTTTTATACATTTAGATTTAGGCTATGAAGATTTATGATATCTGACTCATTCAAAATCACGTTCGCATTTAAATTTATAATTTTATAATTGATGCGGCCGCAGAATTCGAATGGAAATTTTGAAACGTTTACAAGCTTAATACTCTCGATGTATGTACATAAACCCACATGACGTGGTCGGAAACTTCCGCTAAACTAGAGACAAAGTCTTAACGATCCAATAAGACTGCGACAGATTGGTAGAAGATTGTTGAATTACCTGAGATGATCGCAGCGTGGCCTTGACAAATTGATAATACGGTAATAGCGAGCCATAACTCTTTGCCGGCGCGGCTATCAAGGGCACTCGTTCAGTATTCGTGGGTTTCTTCTTTCGACCCGTAGATCCACTGCTACTGGTACTGCTTTTCGATGACATTCTTACACGATTTCTTCTGTATCCACACACTTTTTAACCGTAGTTAAGCTTAATCATTGCCCGCATTTGAACGTTGTGAACGTGCAATTTAAGCGTGACGCACATGAGGCCCTCGGCCGCATTTGTTTACGAATTACGCGCAATTAGCGTAAACAATCAACGGGTCTCAATCACTTTGTGCTTGCGGGATCAAACGCCTTGCTCACAATTATCAATTAAGAAGCGCGCGCGTCGCATTGACAACGTTCGATTGGAGGCATCGCGTTCGTAAATTTGCGTTTTATCAACATTGTAGCAAGTCGCATGCTTCCCGGCGGGTACAAATGATAACGCATTATCAATACACGATTGAGACATCTCAAGGAAATCGAATTATTCGATTCGGTTATGCTGCTATGCAACCATTTATACAATTCGATATTTTTTCTGAGCCACGGATCAGCAAATTTAAATAAAAGTTTCTCCAAAAGGTTGACATGGTTCTGTGTTACCTCTGAAGGACGGCGCACTTCTGATAATCGTCGGACGAGATCTGTTCCCGTGCTTGACCACTTTTCCCTCAGCTCTCTCCATGTTGCTGCGCTTGGCACTGGGCGATAGCGATCGATGGTATTTAATGAGAGCCTTTTGGTAAACTTGTGCGACATCGGTAAGCACAATGAGAATTTCAGCTGGCACGCCACATACTGCGCTTTGCGCAATGTTCAAAATCAATGCAATACTGATTTACACGAACATCATTTATCCATCTTATGATTATGCCACATGCTATTAGACTTAATGTGATAATTTCAAATGCAAACACGCGTCTCGTAATACTTTACGTAGACTAGCTAATAATTTCATCTACACAGAATGTTCAGCGGTGCTTAGAACGCTACTCACTTTATCAATTCGAGTATAATCTCCGATGTAAAAATAGAGAATAAATAAATAATATCATTTGAGTGTTCCTAATTACAGCAGTGCCATATCATTGGAAAGCATCTTACTGACATAGTGTATAATTTTGTTATCGTACGGTATATGTTTTGCGCTTTTGGTGTACACATGCATATAATTAAGCAAACATTACCGACACGAATTTCCGTAATTTCGTATTTCATTTCACGCAAATGAAAACATTGTATAAACATAAAATGCCATAGATCCTTTCATTATGAGTTGGTGAGTCGACAAAAGAAATTTTAATGAGTAATATGGCAAAATTAATGATCAAAGATAAATTTCATTGAGTGCCATTAAACTTAACAAATCATAAACATACACTACATGTAACATGATTGTATTCCTGCTTTAATAGTATTGATTCGTGCTCTGGAGCCTTAGAATATAGACCTACAACGCTGGAAATTAAATCGCTAGAAAACGGAACACATTTCTATTTTTTATATGAATGTTTTCGCAATGAAAACAAAAACAATTGGCGATACGCAATTTTAGGTTAGTTGCCCTACCTTAGATTTTCGACGCTTCTAAAGTTGAATCCAGAAATTCCCGGCTGTCCTCAATGCAGCAAGTAACACACCTAATTAAACACATTCACTGTTATTTAAAACATCACTTTGTTACTAAATTAATCTAATTTTTTCTAATGTTAAACCAAATGTTTACACTCGTATGCACAGCTGATCTGTCACCAACCAGTCACTGCCCGCTGTGCCATGTTGCATGAATAATATTTAGCAGTACTCGTCTTCTGCTCGTCACCTAAAGATGGCGCAAGGCAATTTGAAAAGTTTTTAAATATTTCATGTCATTTACCATTGTGCAATTTGCTGTGATTTTTCGCACTTCTTCTTTCTCTTCTAAATAATATGACTTTGAATAGTAATTGTTATTAATACTTGATAATTATTTAAGTAGGTGCCATTTTTTAAATATTTTTCACACTTCCTTTAGTGATTGAATACCTAAAAGTTAATAATAAAGTTGAAATAAATTTCATTGCTTTAAAGGAATATAAAAATAAATTTATTTACATATTTACCTTAACGATTATGCTCTTATGTTAATTAAATTTAGAAAAGTTATAAACTTAACATAATGAACAGAGCTAAGGATATTAGATCTCTAAAAATTCTTCAACAATTAATATCTCTATATATGCATTATTATAATGCCGTGAAATTCCTTGCAATTCTTTCTGCTTGTACAATGAGCGGTTACTTCATTACAGCACAAGTAAAATCACAAAGAAATTCCAAAAAATAACAACTCATTTTGCCACATGGCAGCGTCATTAGGTGATTTAGTATTAATTGTTATACATAATAACATAGGTAATACGTATTTGGAACCCGCCTTAATAAAATTGCACAATTTAATAATATAAATTAGCTACCTAAAATAGAATTTTCCAATTGCTACGCAAAACCAGTTATGGCACGAATTGAAAAATCTGTAAAGGTTGTCCTCACAACTGGATGATCTACATCCTTGGACTTGTCCTGTTCAATATCTTCTTTTTTAACGATATTATTACTAAATTCATTAGTGTTATTTGAATTACTTGTCGTTGATGTTTCTTTAACTTCTTCCTGTTTTGCTCCAGATAAATCGTAAGGAGTATCATGTGGCAGGTTATACGTAATTGGCCAAGGATTTACGCTGTAGTACGGGTTATAATAAGGATAATATGATGGAGGCATTGGAGGATAAGTTGAATTTATATAATGGCTTTGATACATATTGTATGGTGGTAAAACAGGTTTTGTTGGTGCTGCAGAATAATTCATTGTTCTCATTGACTTGCAATTTGAGGAGTGCGTCTCTTCCGGTGATAATCGTTCTTCAGGCGTACATCTTTCCGTATCTCCAAAACCAGAATCGTCCGATCGTGAAACAGGTGATAATCGTTTCGTACTATTATTCATATCATCAACAACAATCAGATCCTCATCACTGCCAGAGTCCTCATTATCATTTTTACTGCTTGTTCGCTCTCGTTCCAAACGATCTTGTTCCATTCGCTGCCTTTTCCGCTTACACATCGATTGACCAGTCTCTCTAAAACCTTTCGCAAATGGATTGTGATCAATTTTCATCTTGGTCATTCGATCATTCTGATATGCAGTTACAGCAATAAATTGAGTTTCTGGAAAGACGAATGGAGCTGATGGAAAACTATCATGTAACATTCTTGGATCCGTGCATTCGATGACAAGAATACGTGGTTGATATTTATGCATCGATGACATAACCAAATGACCACCAGGAGGATTTAACGTATTAGTCAATTTCAGCCTGCTGAATGAAACAGCTTGTGACATCCAATGATGACCAGGAGCAGGTGACTCCGGATGAACGTAAATACGTTTAGCACTTTGTGCTTCTTCTGAACCAGCAGGTGCCCAACCAGTGGACGCTGAATATCGATAGCGACAATTACCCGTTGGTACCATTTCCACGAGAAAGCAATACATTGTATTCGGATTGAGATTTTCCACTTGAACCCGCATTGGTGGAAACATCCTTCTGTAAAGAATTGCCATATTTAGTAAAAAAAACTTCAAGGTTTTTATGTAAAACATAAAATTCATCAAGTGGCAATGTGGTTAGTGATTACACCAAACGGTAAGCAAACAAATTGCTGTAAATCCTTCAGACACCAAGTGCTTTTTTATAAGCGTTTTAAGTCATAATTTGGGGCAACTGGGCTTTGATAAAATTGACTTTGATTGCATTTATGACCTATCCCAATGCGTCGAAGTGGAGCCTAGATTTTCAGCTCTTGATGTGTGTGCACACGACCACTACACATATTTAGATAATGCCGCTATTTGGGAATTTTTTACGAGCATCGTACCTTTGAAGCGCGATAGATAATACGAAGATGACTGCTTTTTTCTTACCTTTTCTTCGTTTTCTTTCTACTTAAACTTAAAGTGTATTTCTCTCTGTTACTCGGCGCCTGTCTGAGGCGCCGTGAACAATTTGTAAATAGGCATAGGACGTGTGTTAATTATCATTCGACAAGCACTTTTATGCACTATACAAACAGAATTTGATCTGAAAATGAAACAAGAGACTTAAAAATTACTGCTAAAACAAGTATGATAACATCTAAAGTTCAGTAGTTTTCAATTTAGTCGCGCTGCTTTGATCATACCAAGTGTCTAAGTTTTCATAACTTACGAAGAAATGAAAGACACATTAAAGAAAATAATAACTAATTCGCGTTAATCCAAAAAATGCTGTTCAATACACGAAGTCATCATTAGTGATGTTTTTGCGGAAGTTTTCGGCACATTTGAACGAATTAATAAGCCGAGGGATGCGGGCTTTAAAGAAACAACAAGGGTGGTATTTTAGCGGCAATTTGCGGGCGACATATTTCCGGTTACTGTCGCCACTTCATTCTCACTGCAAACGAGAGAATGATTTAGTTTGCCAACATTTCCTAACACGCCAGTTTCCAGTGGTAAATTGATCTTAAATAAATAGTTGCGCCCGCTCAGACCTTTTACTACTATTCTCGAAGGTGCATGTAATTTTCTCCAGCAAAGCTGTAATTAGATCTAAAACAGGCCGAGCTGTTGTTACCTGTTTCATTAAAGCCCAGTCGAGTGCAAGATGATAACGTAAAAGCGACCACCAAAGAAACATATGGTAAACAATGTATAATTGCGATGATTTTGTAATAATTTCTTGTTTCATGATCAAACTACCCCTAACTGATTTTTTTCTAAGAGGATTAACCACAAAATGGTAAACAGCTAGGCATTCGGTGTGGGAAAACACGCATAATGGAAAAACATGTGGATCACGCGAGATTAAGGCCGCGCAAAGAACAATGCGAAGAAAAGAGCCGGTGCTCTTTGAGTGCAGGTTTTTTGCCCTTTTAGTGCATTTAGAACAAACGACTTGAAAGTGGCAACAGAAGAATAAAAAGTGCGCACGGTAGCGTGATGAGAATTAGAAAAGAATTAACAAGTGGCGGTAGCCTTTGCACGCGCTATCATGCATGTACATGGGCCACTCGAGATGTGAATGCGAATTAAAATGCACACAAGGATTTCGATCGCCACCCCATGCGGTGAATGCCAAAATAAGTATAGAAGTGTTGTTATAATGAGACCGAAAGCAGGCGTGAGTGCCTGCACACGAGGACAGAAAGAGTAAATTGTGTTGTGTGTTGTTGTTGTTTGTGCCGCCTTTAAGTGGTCAAGTCAAGTGTTAAGGCTAGACGTCTTCACGAAATGACGACGCGGCACTTTTACTGTGCAGATTACCGTCGCGACTGTCCATCGAATAAACGAAGATCGCATCAACGAAATTTAAATGCGATGAACGAGGACATTAGATTTTCGAGTGTGTCATCGGCCCTTTGCGTAATGTGACAGGCGCCACGGAAAATGTGATTTGATACACGTAGTATGAGTTGAGCAGGTCAGAAATGGAAATTAAACCCAAACGTAAATTTGAAATGCGTAAAACAAAACCAATAAAGTTACGTAGAAACTACGAAGATTTCACGCCTTTTGTATTTTTTCTTTGCCTGTTCACAATACCGCCAATGAATAAAACACCCCAAAATCAACCCGTAAAATCAAAAGTGCAATAAAATTCGAGATTTACGTGCGCTCTCTGACAGTTATTTTTTGTTATAGCGATACGATGTTTTTTATTATAAAAACTACTATTAATCAATAATTTATATTTTTAAATAATGATGATTGTACATTTCTGTGTTAATCGTTTTTTGTTAATAAATTTACATTCTAACTTTTTTGTTATAATTATTATAATGAAACTTACCTTCCGGGTTTTGTAATTATCATTTCCGTCGTGAGCTTGTGGAATGATTGCCAAAGATCTTTGTTGAGCAATTTGACATTGCAATTAATGGATGGACCTGATTCACAATTAATATGATTAATAATTATACTAATTTTAATTATAATAATGCATCCAACTTACGTTTTTTAGAATAATCCATTTTTGACACTAAGTCACCAACTAATTAGACACTCGTTAGTGGTAATTATAATAAGTCACCAATATTATTTATAACAGTTTGTATAACTATTGCGCGAGCATAACTTGAACATGACTGAAGAACATTTCGGGGGTTTGTTTCTTAAATAGCTGCAAATTTGAGCTATACCGTGACAACCCACTTAAGTGTTGTGCGTCTCCATTGGTGTCCCACCAGGGTTGGAGGGTTGGTGTTTACTGAGTAGTTAAGAGAAACTTTCTGTACATTGAATTTTAACTATTTGAAGTAAAGATTAACATTCAGACCTCACATTTCTATATCATCCACATATGTGATTAATACTAATTTATAATTGCAATTATCACATTAAAAGGCCTACAAAATCAATCATAGTTTAATTACACTTATTAATAAACTAATTAAAGTAATAAAATTGTATTCATGGCGGAAACAATACTTCCTATAATTTCAATTCGTATTCATAATTTAATTATGCGTTTACCAGCGTGACAGATTTTTAATATTTAAAACAAACATGCTAGTATGAATTAGGTATTGTTATCGAATGGAAATTTTCTTGTTTGCTTATCACATTAAATGTACTTACACTTAATGCAATTTAAATAACACATTTGAAGAATAATAATTGCGCTCATTTAGGTAGTTTGCGCATCGGATATTTTGTATCGATTCAATCGATGACATCCTCGTAAAAGTTTCTATTGACAATAGAAACTTATCATTAGAGGAGCGATTTACGCGAAGTTTGTGCACAATGCGGATTAGCATTAATTGAATTGCGTAATTTCACTTGATGGGTGAAAATTCTTCCTATCATTGTGCATACACAGACGCTTGGCGATATGGGCAGCGACAGTGGCAGACGCAAGGCAATGTAATGGGCTGTGAACACCATCATCATTGTCGCCGTCATCGGCGACGTCGTTGCCGCTAAGAAGCGCATTTTAGCGTTGAGGCGTTGCGACGTCGGCTCATTATCTTAATAACAACTTGAAAATGTCGTCTTTGACGCAATGTGCACGGCTAATGTACATTATGTGTACGAAAATAATCGAATGCACAGCGACAACGTAAACAGCATAAGTGTCTCGCCAAATACAAAGTGCGCTCAATCAGATCCTAAAGTAATTGGCGACACTGAGCACGCACATGTTACCCCTGTTTTTTTCTGTATAGCTGCACGAAAAATAAATTGATTCCAAAATGATAGCAAACAAGTGCATATGTTTCGCTAGGACAAATTGGTGTTGCTATTTTTTGTATTTTTCTTCACCTTCTAAGAAAAATATGTTTATTTGAAAATCAACCCTTAACTTGACAAATGAAAAACAAGTAGCAGATGCTAAATTATCAAAAACATAAACAACTTATCAATCTGCGCGTATTTTCCTGTGTTTATCTGCTTATTTGCAAAACCCGTATGGTTCATGTTCAAATGGCATTGTTTATTATTTATAACACTCGCTGGTAAACTTCTTTATTTGACAGTTGGTTCAAATGCAAATGCATTTATTCATATGATTCATAAGTACCTTGATTGTGGAATAATATCTTCTTAGAAAATTTTAATTCTTTACTAATGGCCCACAGTAATGCGTAAGAAAACAGAAAATTAGCAAACTATTTGCAAAGTAAATCCTAACGACCATTTTTAATTTACCGGAAGCAAACTTTTAGGTAGATGCTCGCAAAGTACAATTTTGCAATAGACATTAGCAAAAGTGGTAATGAATGGTTAACAGTAGGGATGAGTGCGATAAGCCGTGTCTCCGTTGTGCATGCATTAATATGTAACCCCGAAGTGGTATTTCCGGGTCGACGTGCCGTTACGAATTGCGCACAGGGTTTTATCCACGGGGGGCGCCAGGCCACTTGACTTTTCCCGGGCGCCAGCTCATTCATTGAGTAATGCCCAAACGTAATCATTTTAATACAATAAGTGTTAAAAGTTCTTCGTCTACGCCGGGGGTGAGCCGCTTGGTTCGTTCCTTCGGCGTGCGTAAGCTGATTGCCGAAAGAACCTTATGGCGTTTTGTCGCGTCGAGTTTAGCACCAGATACCATGCTGGCGACGAGACGGACGACCTGCCCCGACAGCCAGCAAACTTCGTCGTCGCCAAAGCACTATAAACAATTTGGGTTTGGCGCCTAGCCCTCCATCGTGAGTGCTATGCCCGACCGACTGTCATGAGGTTTTACTAAGAACCACACTTTGCATTCGCCAATATGTACGTAATGCCAAAGCAAATAAGGCGCAACGACCCAAAATGCCAAAGAAAATAAGGTAGAATTACTCGGCAAGCTTAAAACAAATAGTGTATGATGATGATAATTGCTTTTTCGGAATATGTTTGAAGAATTCCAAATTTTGTTTGTCGAATAAAGCGCATTAAATTAAAATCAAGTATATTACATGAACTTTATGAACACGAATAAACTCAGTTTATGCGTGAGCGCAAACTTCGATACGTAACTGTGAAGCTATAAAATAGCATGAAGTTGTAATATAATATTGGCTCACGAAATTGAATACCTGTGTAATTGCACCTCAGTGCAATAAAATATGCACTTAACTTTTCATTATATTTTTGCAGGTAACGTCAGAAAAAGTACTTAGTGAGAAAGTAGAGGAAGCGAAACAAAAAAGTAAGCACTTGCAACATCCGCATTTCTTAAAATTTTCAAACTATAACAATAAACCACTTGAAAATTTATGACTTTTTAAAAATCTGTAATGCTCATACCTTTCCTTCCTTCCGGTTGCTTACCTTCGCCAATTGTAAAATTTTTCCATTAAGGCAATTTCTGGTTATATCCCTTACTTTTTAAGCTGAATAAAATTGTCACGAATTAATATTACATATAATCATACATTTATTACACATAATTACAGTTTGAATGTTTGTACTATGCTGAAATGAATTATTACAGAAAGTGAATCGTCAGTGTTAAATATTATACGTTTTAGTTAATTGTGAATAACATCAATATAGCACATTTAATTGAATGAAAGTTAAACTTTCAATTCATAAGTAAATTATTGCCCAGCTAAAAGACCTTGCAAATCCCTGCTAATTTCATTGGAATTGACTTGTTTCTTAATTTCTTGCAGATTCCTGACTTCTAGCTCAGAGCATATCTTTTTATGCATGAACCAATGTAATTTCTGACAATCTTTGTTGCAATAGGAAACACTCTTACATTTTGAGCATTTCTTTATTGCCTTTTCCTCTCCGCAAGTACTGCAGCTATTTGTATCATCCACAAATCCACGCTGACCGTTGACGGCAGCTGTGACAACACTTAAAGCCATTGGTGACTGATCAGAGGCCAATGACGCTACCATTTGTCTAAATAAAGTGCTTTCAATGTGTGGAAATGATTTAACGCATTGACGTATTAAAGTTTCCATATATTCATGTTGACCTGCTTTGTTGACTTTTAATAACTTTTTAGCAAACACCTCTACAAATGACTTGCTGTTAGCTTCATCACTGACTTCTTTTTGCAATTTGATTAGCTTGGCAATTTCTCCACACATATATGCTAAATAATAATACTTGAAACCTAGTACTTCATTGGTCCTTTTTTTCATTTCCTTGTCAGACATAAGTTCAAGTACCTTTTTCACCTGATCAAGATTGTCAACTAAACCTTCATAGATGTTGAGTAACATTGCTATTTTTAGAGGATGCATATTGTACATTAACACAAATTTGTACATGCTTTGAACTATTTTTGGGTCTAGGTATGGAGTAGTTTGAGTGCCTTGTATTGAAGCATAGTAGTCAATGTCTTCCTTGGGTATAAAATTATTTATCGTGCTCACAATATTATGATGACCAACAAATGCTGCAAGTTGTGCAGGTGTTCTATTGATTGAGTTGATAGCATTTGTTTTAGCTCCTGCTGCCAATAGCAAGTGACATACATCTACATTGCCACTAAGGGCACCAAAATGCAAAGTGGTGTAATCATTAGCATGTTTACACATGTTGACATCAGCTCCCTGGCAACAAAAAAGAATGGGTGATTGATGAATGAATTATTCACTATTATTAACTAACCCTTTCTAGAAGTAATTTAACCATTTCTGGATTTCCTCTGTAAGATGCTTGCTGCAGTGGAGTCATTTTTTCAGGATCAACAAAGTTAACATCTTCCTTTGGATTATCATTTAGTATTTGCTTAAATTTGTCTAAATTCTTCGCCTCAATTGCTTGCATTAGCTCTGATTCAAAGTTGGATAATGTCACCTGTTGGGCTTCCATTCTGCAAACTTTATTTTAACTTTTCAACACTAAGAACACCTGAAATCACAAAAGGTTGTGGTCAGTTGTGGTGCTGTTGTAGGCTGTGAGGTTATAGTCTTATCCATCGACTACTGTCTTCTTATGCAACCAAA
>JARJDV010002709.1:0-12008 GCA_030264675.1 Anaulacaspis nigra
TTAATCCTTATCCAATTAAATACCTTAAATACATTGTTGATTTAATATAGATCTATAGCCCCTTTACAGCATATGATTTAAATGAATAATTTAGATGATATTACATATTTAAAAATTGCGGAACCGTGCGAAGCCTAAAAAAGAGACAAATATTTGCTGGTAAAGAATAAATAAGAGCAATTGGCGATATTGTTAATGCTAATTAAAGAAAATTAACTGACAAATTCGCAGATATCAATATATGTATGTTAAATTATTCTGAAATAAATTAAAAATTTATAACCTCAAAGTTAAACTAATGAAAAACTATGTCGCAGTTCACCTTAATCTAGAAAACTCCAGAATGATCTAACACTGTGTGTGGTAATCGTAAACATAAAACGTAAAATCAACTAAATAAACATCATCCGCTTCAATTATGCCTGCACATTGAAAATTTATTGCGCACTTTTTCCGTGTTGATTTTTTCATTTTATGCCACACACAAAAGCGCGCTTTCCACAATCGTGACGCAACTCTTATTTTCATTCCGGTTCAAAGGCTTTTCCGTACTCATCATGCCGCCCCCGCCGCCGCCGCCCACACAATGTGCAGACAGCAGCAATATGTTTATGTATATACATCTTTCGATATCTTCGCACGAGTGCCTTTTGAACCTAAATATTTTTTTTGTAATTTCTTTGTACAAATACGTACGCTTTATTGCGCAGTGCATCTGTTACGGTGGTTGAATCCTTGATTCCACCATTCGACATTTCTATAGAGACCATGTGCGAAATGTTAAGACGCATTTTTCGAATGGAATAATATACTATGTGCATATTTTCAGAAAAAATCCAATATGTGTCAATTTGATTGATGCGGGAGCAAACCGAAAAATAAGGGTTTAACGTTTCTGGTCTTTAACTGAAGATGTGGCGCTCTTTTTCCGCCTTTTATTTATAGAGTTAACGAAAACGAATGGCACTTTGCGTCACAATAACCTTAATGGTATTTTCATTTTCTATACGTTTATAAATGAAAGATCTCAATATCTGAAATTAAATTACTTATGTGAAAGTCGCACTTGAAGCGTATTTTTCGTTCGTAATTTAAATAAATTGTTTTCTCAAATTTATGCCAAATATATTTTTACTCAGATTAAAATTTAGAATAAGTTAATCTGAATTCATTAAATTAAAAAACCAAAACAAAAAGCACCATCTAGGTCTGAACACAAACCCTAAAAGAAAGTTGGGTAACTTAACCTTAAAACTAACTAATTGTGAGTTTGTTTTCACCCACATCTAATTCAATAAATTAACAAACAGAAAAAAGATCATCAGTTAGTTCTGAAAACAAAACCTAGAAGAAAATTGAGTAACATAACCTTAAAACTAACTAATAGTGAATTTGTGTCTTAAATTAGTTTTATGTAGATCTGCATCTAATTCATTAAATTACAAATCCAAAACAAAGAATACAAAGAAAACAAGAACTAGAATAAAGTTGGGCAACATAACCTTAAAACTAACTAATAATGAATTTGTGCGTTAAATAACTTTTATGTACATCTACATCTAATTCATTAAATTAAAAAACAGACAAAGAACAAAACCTTGTTCTGAAAACAAGACCTAGAAGAAAGTTGGCTAACCTAACCTTAAAACTAATAGTGAACTTGTGTCTTAAATAACTTTTTTGTACATCTGCAGCTAATTCATTAAATTAAACAACAAAGACAAATAATATAAGTTAGTTCTCAAAACAAGCCCTAGAAAAAAGCATGGGTAACATAACCTTAAAAGTAACTGATTCAGATTTTGTCTCTTAAATAACTTTTATCAACATCTGTAGTTGTTGACGTGATATAAAAGATTAAATAATGATATAAATAAATATATATGTGACATAAAAGATTAAATAAATTAAATAATAACTAAAGTAAACAAACAAAAAAAACTAAAAATTTGCTTCATATGTGGAAAAATTGTGGATAATATTGCGAAAAGTTTATTTTTCATTCATTCTCTCCGTACTTCTTTGAAATATCTCATGTTAATCCCAATCAATATTATTTATGCTATCATTATTACTTCTACTGTCAAAAAATTGAACGTGACTTGTTTTGATACTCTCAGTTTATTGAAAAATAGTAAGAAGTAAACAAAGATCTTCGCTTAGTATCTGACAACTACTAATCAATTGAGGTTATGTGTCACGCTCTCACTAAATGTTGGCTACGAATCAAGTGTGCTTTCACTCTATCAAAACCTCAACGAAAAGAATTCTCCCCTCAAAATGCGGAAATAATTTCTATGAACCAACACGCACATAATATTCTATAGACAATATACAAAATGGTATCAAATTACACATCTGAACGGAATCATTAAGTTGTCTTCAGCGTGCGCGTGCATGCGAAGGTAAATAATGCAGCAATACGGCACCGAAAGTATTAATTTCGAATTGGATTTCGTATATCCAATGCGCAGTGTCCTCCTGGGAAGTCTCCAAATTTAGCTTAACGTGTGTGCATACATATGTGTAAATACGAACACGTCCTGCAAACGTATGAATAGTAGTAATTACAATTAAAACGCGATTCTTCCACTTCTGTGCGACTGACAGATGCGCGTCCATTGAGTGTAATTATCTCGAAACCTATAATTACACACATCCAATATGAACGTACACACATTCAACTGAGCAAATATTGACATGTATTATGCCTCATGACTTAATAACATTTCAAATGCGAGTCAGGTAGCTCAATGCGCTGCGGTTAAAAATATTATCATCAACAAGTGGGAAACGTGCAATTTGCACAAACAAAAGAATTAAGGGGCATTATAAAAATTATTAATTTGTGTATATTCAAAACGCACACGAGCTGCTCGAAAATGTTTGGTTTGGAGCAAGTGGACTTTTGCATTAAACAAAAATTAATAAAATATTTCATCAATATATGCATTAATTCAAAATGATGCGGCATTTTATAAGCGAGGAAGTTGTTTTCCATTAAATCATCCGATCACGGAAATTCCATATAAAACTTTGAGTAGCTAATTTAGTTGGTTGATTTAATTAATTAAATATTACTTTGCGTTTTATATTTTATTCTATAATTTGATGATCAATTTAATTAAAAATTAATATTGCAATTCATTCTTAGTACATTTAGATGGTATTTATAGCACTTGAAACAATAATCTGCTTTTATATTCCTTGTTATTAAATTCATTCAGTAATAAGTATACACGTCTTTCTATAAACATCATCCCACGGATTATTCAACAAAAACACTTGTGCTCAACATCATTTAATAATAATTAATCATTTATGCATCGAGAATTCACTGGAAATTTGTAAGTTTTATTATTCCAGAAACAATTTTAATCTGTGGACATCAAAGCTACAAGAAATGAAACGTCAAACAATTTCTGAACAGACCACCGAGGGCGGTAATAGGCAATTTTGTAAATAATTGATGAAAGCGAGTAAAATGTATGCGATTAAAATATAAAAAAGCAATTTTTCGCGTTTATTACACCTATTCTAGTCACCGAACAAGGAAAGCAGATTTTCACTGCATACTAAAATCAATTAAATTCTTCATAACCTTGAACAAGTTTATAGCTTTGCTATTTATCCAGTAAACATAGAGTTTCAATAGATGCAATCATGCAGCGGATCATTAAAATGGAATATTATCAACATTTTATATTCCACTCGATATGAACACAGAAATTATAAAATATTCAAAACCCATTTATGCATGGTAATTGCGCATAAACAGTGTTGGCTCATGAAAACAATAAAAATACTTTGTATATTACTATTGTCATTTTATTATGCCATTAATTTGAAGATGTTTTGTCCCATTTTAATCGCATCACCGCATTCCCCACGGCTTCTTTATTTATTTCCCAAGAAACAACAAACTTTACGACCGGATTATGCCTCTGCATTCTGTTATATTAATAGTTAATTGGTTATTTATTAGTCTATTTACATGGATATCTAAATTCGGCATCTAATCTAACAAATAACCAAAAGAAAAATTGATTGATTCACCCTTCAATCCAATCCCCCCAAGTCCCCACTTGACTCACCTGTTGCAAATGAAAAGACGCTTAAAGTCCTGAATTTTCACAAAACTTGTATCGGCGTCACCACTAAAAATAAGCGGTTCAAGTGCGACCTTTAAATGTGCAGCCTGCAGGAAATTGGAGAATCAATCAAGCAATGTGCCCGAACAAATTGTTATTATTAAGAAGCGAGTGCACGATACGCGCGCAAAGTAACAAATTACGCGGCACTTATCACACGCGAACATCCGCTGCTTTACCCGCAAGCCGTCCGTCTAACGCTTTGCGAGCGCGATGCAAAGGGCCGTGGCGGCGGCGACTGCGCGAGTTCGCGACCGTGGTTGAGCGAAAGTGTTTGCAATTTGCTCGCTCACTCGTCCTGCCGCCGGCACCGCTCTGAAATGACTGGAAATGAGCAAAGTAACAACACGCTTTGAAAGAAAGCGGTTGCGCCTCGTGCAATCGTTAACACTCATTGTGCGCAAAATGAAAATTACACGAGCTCTAACCAACGAAGGTGACATACGAATGCTTCGAATAATGCGTGAAACGTGATTTGTAATATGCATCTTTGAATTGCAACAATTTTTATTATAATTTTGTGGTTAACCATGCTTTTTCACACATTTTTATTATAGGATACGCCAATTTGGACTTGAGTATCATATGTACATCTTTCAAATATAGATTTTCCAATGAAAGCAATGACATATCGGATGTTATTCTAATGCATGACTTTCTAAATTAGTTAAAACAAATTCTACAATCAAATAGCTCGCTGTCAAATAATATTTATTGCGACAAACGTAGCGTTGTCACTTTATACATTTATCAGCATTTTTGCTACGTGGCGCAAATTGGCACTTTGCCTTCGAGAAGAATGGATCAAAAGAACAAGAAAATCTCTCCTGAGCGAATAGTTCCGCTAAAAGAACAAATGGAGCAAATGCTGCGTAATGCAATTGTAATGACTGAGATGGGAATGGACATGAAAGAACGCGTCGCTCAGGGTGAAAAGTACGTGTGCTATTTGCGTACGGTAGCCGTACGTGCCGCGAAGAATATGCGAAACTTGCACAACACGAGCAATCAGTTCTTGTTAATGGCGCATCGTGTGATTACGAGTGGTATTAGCATGTTCGACAGCCTCTCCGCCAAGGACAACAACTGCCTCAATTCCAAGCATGACTATGAAAAACTCTTAATGGTAATCGAGAAAGAGCTCTGCGACATTGATGACCAAGAGTCGCCGTTGTCCGACTCCGAGGGTGGATCGTCCAACAACTACGAGAGAATTAAATATTTGGAAGCTAAACAAAAACTGTCCGAGAACAACACATGCGTTCATCAATCATGCAGCGTGCGGAGCGTTAAAAGCGATGTGGATGAAAAATATCCTGAAAACTGGTCACGTGACTCGTTAATTGATTTAAACAATGTCGGCAATTTACCGCCAGTGCCCGAGGACATTTTTACGTGCTTCAACAAGCAACCCTGTCGTACGTCCAGCCTGAGTAGTTTGAAGAGCATGCGCAAAGTGAAACTATTTTTGCAACGTGCCGCTACGAATTCAGACGACGACGACAGCAGCGATCTTGAAGATCAACATGATACAGTCGTAAGGACCACATTACAAGTGGATAATATTGCTAAAAAGATATTTCCTTGTAGGTTGATGGAGAAAGTGGTGATAAATCGATGAAGAAATTGGGTAACATCACTGAAGAAACTCATCAAGAATGAATTTTTACTTAGTATTTTCACATAAAGTATAAAAAAATTTGTAGTCCTAAAGCGCGGAGCACTCAATTAATCTTCCAGGGAATCATTAAAGCTTAAATGCACTGTAGGCAAATAGCGTGGTTTGAACGTCGCCCGCCACAAGGCCACGCATATGTATGCAAATAAGTAAATTGCAATAAACAACCACCAGCCCCATGAGATCCAGGCGGTCAAACAGCTGCCTCCCGCTATGCACAAGACAAAATTTCGATTTGCAAACTTCCGCATGCTGAGTCTCGGCGGTAAATTGTACATTATGCGACGTGAGCAGCCACGATGCTTTTCGTATTTGAACACCTGCAGTGGTTCCTGTATAAAATTTGACGCAAATCGCCCCGCAAATCCACGATTAAAGTAATATTTTGATATTACATGTCCGTACTAAAATATTCATATACGTAAATACAAAATGTGAAACGAAATAACAATGCTTACCTTTTCATTTAATGCTAAGCAAAACGAATAAAGCATACGAACGATAAATGCCACCTCGAAACTTGTAATCGGCATAAGATCTGGATCACCCTCATACTTCATGTTCATCAAGCGTTCTCGCACCTTACTCGGTGTCAATACCATTGGATAGCTGTTTTCTTCTTGCGAAGAGTGATCCATCCCTTTAATTTCACGTATATGCTCCGGCGTTATATCCAAATTTGAGAACTAAAAATTACGGATGCACTCGTAATGAAACAAAACGTCATAAATGGCAACTTACATCTTTAACGTCAAATATTTCAATAAGATAATCCACGCTATTTTTCAAAAATAAAGCTGCCTTCTGCCTATCTATTAGAGATGTTTCCAATTGGTCTCGAGGCTGGCCGAAGAAAAGTGACCAAAAACCAGTTTCCTCGTTATTCTTTGCTTTACACTCCTCCACAATTGTAACAGCGCGCACTTCGCTTGCCTTAATAAAGCGCAGCAATTCATAAACTTCGTTCGCTGGCTTACAAATAAACATCGGATAGTAGCGAAAAGTGGGGCCTTCCAATTCGTAAATCTTTTGGCGCACAATACTTGTGAATTTTGACGAAAAATTATCATTGTTAATTCCGAAGAGTTTCTCGGCTTCAAATGTAATGTTTAAAGATTCGCTCATAATTTGTGTTGAGCTATAAATCTGAGTGGAATTTGTCGACCATCGCGATGTCGGCGATAATGGTGGTAATATTGACGAATAATTAAGTGATGTATGATGCGGGGGCGAGTAACTCTTATTTTCAACTAACGCCTCAATTCGTTTCAAAATAGGAACCAAATTCCGCTGATTGAATACCTGAATAAACATTTTATCGACCTTAGTAATGGAATCCATTACATGAAATTGATTACCTTAGCTAAGCGAAATAGCATATAAGCATCCTTGGGGCTCGATAAATCAATGCGCGTAAACCTTGGAAGTAATTGTTGTAGTATCACAACGTACACCAAGAAATTCTCAGCTATAAAGTTCATATACGACGCATCAGCACATTTTACTTCTTCTAATTCCCCAGGTGTTTTCTCAGCTGCATATCTAAAATAGATGGAAATTAAAATTATTGTTTGAACGAATATTTCATACATACTTTTTATTATAAGTTTCAAAAGAATATCTCCATGGTTGTATGAAACTCAACCATAATTCAAGAACGTAACGAAACGATTCATCCAACGGCCAACGATGCAATAAGTTTCTTAAAAATATGTACATTCGAGACTGCATCATTGGAATTGTATGTTTCTTCAATTCGCCCAAAGCTGAATTATCAATATGGGCAGATGATGCAAATGCATGTAAATGCTTAACAGCAACACGTAATATTCTAATGTAATCTGAACTCGGTAATTCAGAATGCTGAAATAATACATATTTACTCATTTAGTTGGTAACAGTATTTAAGAACTTACACCACTCATATTTAGAGAATCATGTTGTGAGCATACTTGATCATTACTCAACCACAAATCAATAATTGCAACAAGAATTGTTTCACTTCGCCATATTTCATTTCTGGGATGTTTTTCAATATGTTGATGCATTACTTTGATATCATTAACAGTTGGATCTCCAAACAGATTCTGTTTCAACAAAGTGCTTTGCTTATATGGCCTATAAACATATATAAACATATTATTAGAACATGAGACATTAAAGTACTAATAAATATTACTTTATAATATGTTGCATGGATTGTGTAGGATTTTTTCCATGATAAAAAGTTAATGAGGGCTCAATTGGCATTCCTGGATAAGTAGGGAAAAAGTGCCTTAAATATTCTGTAGCTAAATTGAAATATACTGTCGTCCAATCATCATCAGGACCCACACGTTGATGGCTTGGATTTATCAAATAGTGAATAAAGTGAAAAATATAGTAATCGAAAGGATCTGAAAATAAACATATATTAATATAAAACATACAAAGTAGTATATTTAGTTACTTAAAACCAAACACATCATCTGTCTTCCATTTTGATGATTTGTGTATTGCACAATTTCATTATAGAATGGATTAACATTAAGCCCATCAAGCATTTGTCTAACTTTTGCCTAAAACAGTCCATAAAACATGATTTATAATGAATCACTTGACTTGTTTAATTTACTTACTGGCAGAAGAGCAATATTGAACTCATATTTAATATTAACATCTTGTAATAGTGTGTATATTACTTTAAACAATGCTCCTGTTGGTTTTAAAAAATTAATTGTATTGATGAATGCTGATGAATCTGTTGCTGCAGTTATCTGATTCAAGTTCCAACTAAATGAACCTTGTGGTCCAAATATATTTTCAATCAGTATTGGAAATGCTGTGTGTAGAATCTGTTTATTTGCTCTTTCGAGTAGAATGGATAAGTCTGCACATCTTTGATCAAGTTTCAGGGACAAAGCGTTAGTGATTCTAGTCTGTAAATCATTTACATATAATTATATCAAATTAACAACATTTTGCACATACCAATGTATTGTC
Organism: Anaulacaspis nigra; assembly: GCA_030264675.1. Taxonomy (NCBI): domain Eukaryota; kingdom Metazoa; phylum Arthropoda; class Insecta; order Coleoptera; family Staphylinidae; genus Anaulacaspis; species Anaulacaspis nigra. The sequence continues at coordinate 8,812 of JARJDV010002709.1, forward strand.
TGGTTCAAAGGGTTGTTGAATATTCATGATGACAACGTTTTTTAAAGGTGATGATACACTAGAATTTAGATAATGTTTTTCAGTGAAACAAATTGGAACCACAGAACACCTGATTGACAGTTATGTTGCTTTTAATCGGTATTGCTTTAAATATCATTAAATACAAAAGTTAAATAAAACTTCTTTTTCAATTACAATTAGAAACTTATTTCCCGCACTTGTAACCTACAAATTACAGGACATTTGGGAAATAAACAGAGTACATATGACCACCTATATGCGATGTATAACATTAGTATAAACCGATAGAAGATGGCGCTAATATGTACAGAAATATATAAAACATCAATATATATAATATACAGGTTTTATTTAAATCATAGATTCAATATTATCCTGATATGCAAAAATAATTTTTTTCTTTCCTCGCTAACATAACCTTCAATACATATTTTTGGTATAAGAGCTACAACTCAATAATAATATTACGTTGACATTTGCCACCGCTGCTTCTCTTGAAGTAAATGCACCAGACTTTTTATCTCATTATCTAGATACCGAGACCGCTTTCGCGAATAGTACAGTTTTTCCGTAAACAATCTTTTAGTAGTATTACATTGTGACTTTTTATTTACCTTCTTAGTAGAGCATTTCTGAAAAATAATCAAGATAAGTTAAATGTTACACTATCAGTTGATTCATACTCATACAATGCATTCAATAGTTTCTTCCTCACTTGATTGATTTTCTTCCTCACTCAATTGATTTTCTTCCTGGCTTATAATGCCTTCATTTGTGTCTATATTATGAAATCTCTGTAAATATAACAAAATTTTAATAGAAATTATTGTCAAACATTTATAATAACTTTTGTTTATTTTGTGTACCTCAAATGTTTCTTCTTCTGAATCATTAAGCACATAGAATGAAACCTAAAAGTACATGAACCAATAGAACCTTCCTTAAAATTTTGAATACTACTTACATTACTATTATTCACAGTATCAGGATTCACTTCTATTTGATGTAATCTTGTATCTGCTTGGTGGTCTTGTTCTGTTTGAAAAACAATACATTCTGGTTCAAGAGCCTATAACAACAAGCAATATAAATCCCAATTGTTAAATAAAGTGTTCCATAGAAACTAATACCTACAGTTGTGTGTATGAAATTTGTTTGGTCAGGACACTGAATGATAGTCTTTGATTTTTCACTATTCACTTGTCTTTTCTTAGGTTTACGCTGGCCAATTGATAGATTTATTGACGGAACAGCAAAACGATGAAGTAACCTTGGGCCTGAAGGTGTCTTTCTGTAGGATTCTTTGCTGAAATGATCACTGCAGACATATGAACACTTTCTTGGTTTCCAGTCACTGTTTGGTCTTATAGCCGCAGCCCATTTTTTTGCAATTTCTGGATATTTAAACGGAAAACTGTAATTATTATTATTAGTACCAATGGATATATATAAATATAAAATTCGCATAAAAATTACCGATGTGTTCGACGTTCATCAAAGGACCTTCGCCTCATGTCACAACCAGGTACTGCACAATATGCTGGCATTATTGTTATTAATACTATGACATTCTTTTTACGTGCAGCAAAATAATTCTATAAAAACTTCCACTCTATCTCAGAAAATATGTGTTACACTTGATAAAGCACATAAAGAACATTTGTGTACATCAGTGTACATATACTACAAGATTTGACAGCTAACCAAACCTCACACTACTGCGTGCCGACTAGTGCCGACCAGTACCGACCTTTGCATAATATAATGCAATACAAGCTGATTTTATCATGCACTAGGTCGACCGACTATTGCCGAACAGTCATTTACCGTTTTGCTATTCAAATACTTGTTTTGTTTAATTCTCAATTCTCAAAGAAGAGTTATTGAAGAACACAACATTTTTTAATGTTACAAATGTTCAAATAAAATTTAATATTTGCTATAGGGAAAGTGTAACTCTGTAGTAAAATGTTTGCTTTGTGTCCTATACTGAAACTCCAAGACTTCCAATTTGACACTTTGTATAGTAAAACTGGATTATTCAGAACTATTGGTGTTTCTTAGAGTAGTCAAAATAATGTAACCCAAAGAGGCAAGGTTCTTTTCACCTTCAAGTTATTCTATACATAAATTCTTGCATTTGAGGATTACAATCTTCATATCCACACCGCGATAGAATGTTTGCTTTATGATGGAAGTTATGTTCCAATTCAAGCACCTGCCTAGTTGTTCTTTTGTATATTAAAGATATTGCATATATACCTATTTCAATGAATTGACATTGTGTGTTTGCAGTATCGGGGGTGTAACTCAGTGGTAGAGTGTCTGCTTCGCATGCTGAAAGTCCTGGGTTCAAATCCCAGTACCTCCAAACCTACGTTTTCTATGTTTATGTTGTTGCGTATAAAATTATATATGGAATTATTGACATAGGTCGGTCACAGCGCAGGGGGTGTAACTCAGTGGTAGAGTGTCTGCTTCGCATGCTGAAAGTCCTGGGTTCAAATCCCAGCTCCTCCAAATGAACCTTTTGTATGTTTAAGCAATCGAAACAGAATTATCGTTTGGGAATCGGCAAAGTCTGTCTTCAACATCGGGGGTGTAACTCAGTGGTAGAGTGTCTGCTTCGCATGCTGAAAGTCCTGGGTTCAAATCCCAGCTCCTCCAAAACTTCTTTTGAGTATTTGACTTGTTGTAAGTAGTATTTCATAACTCGTTAAAAAGTAGAACTAGTTTGTAAGGGAAAATGGTCTGTTATAATGGCATTTTCAATTTAATAATATTTAAAAATTTGCCATTTTTTTATATTTCAATAAAATTTATTACTGCAATCGTGTATGTAATATATTAATTAATATTATATTGTCTTATAAGTAATGGTATTTTTTCAATTATTAGTCTGATACATACGATATTTGAAGAGAAAGTATAATAAAAATAACAAAAAATGTTGGCCCAAATGAGTATGAAGAGAAACCGGTCACATTTCAAATATAAAGCAAACATACATGCGAAAAGATGTTACAAATTTTATTATAGTATAGGTTGTATAAATGTATTAGGTGAAGTAATAAAATACAGTTGGGCTCTCACAATGTACACATAACAAAAAAGGACTGGTTCCGTCCGGGATCGAACCGGAGACCTTCTGCGTGTAAAGCAGACGTGATAACCGC